>JAWPHD010005196.1:0-168608 GCA_037043455.1 Cyrtodaria siliqua
ATGTGCAACCAATTTTTCAGCCGTACACACTTTTTCACAATAAGCAATTAACTTTCAACGGGCTTGTAATTTGCCGTAATGCTGTGATATAAACATATGACTCGTTTATTTATCTTCATGACCATGACAGTCAACGGCTAGACTTTCTTTTCAATGGTTTGCTAACCTGAACGCCTTTAATTTCAAATCGTATTTTGTTAATTAAGTTTATGTTTGTTAGACATTTTATAGAAATCTGCCTAAATTAAACGTTAAACGTTTAACGATAGCATACTGATACATTCAAAGATAAATATCACCTTTAAGGAATTTTTCTTACACGAAAACCAGGAAATTGAATTTTCCTTTTACTGTAAAAATACTCATACATATACTAAAAAGTATGATAATGGACCTTTGGAAACGGCCGAGCACGACACGTTCGAAATATTGCAGTCTCGGTTTGATTGAGACTGTTCATGAGCGGTAGTGAAATATGCTAGCTACCGCTCACGCCCTCTAGCCCCGGGTTGAGCAGAACTCAATATGCATAAAATCAACAGTACAAAATGTTAACCATCCCGAAGATGTTATGCATATGGCGGTGGACAGTTAAAGAAGTTAAATAAGGTATAACCGTTGAATAGGAAACATAGTATGCCAAGAACACAGACAACCAGTACGCTTTTTAGGTTTTCTAAAACAAACAATAATTACAAGCTTTTTTCTGCTTTTAGTTCTTAATTAATATTATTCCAGTGTATATCCTTTAAATAAATTATATGCGTAAAGATACATATGAGAAACACTTACAATGTTTTATATTTTGTCATGAGGGTCTTCATTTCTACGAGGGAACGAAGGATTTTTCTTTCAAGATAAATGTTTCTGATTATAATGCGCGGCATATTATTATCCTATGTGTTTCCATTATATTGTTTGTTGTCTACTGTAGAAACACATATATTTATATTTTCAGTAATACACTATTAATAATCCATAAACAATTAAGTAATTTAAAAAGCCATTGAATCCTGTTTTTTACTTGTGTAAATCCAACCAATAGCGAGAGAGTAGCAGCTATGCCAATCTTTGTCTCCACAGCTAATGCTGGCGGTGCATCCGTGTCTTCGTAGGGATCAAGGGTGACGTTTTGCGCAAGTGTGGCGTTGACGTAATCGGATGTGACGTCGTTTGTCGTGTCATAGAATCGTGCAATAACAGATCCAGTGAGAAGACTTACAACAGCAACAGTTCCTGCAAGATATTTAGAAATCTTGAATACAAAAAGGTTATTTTCATTTTCAAAATATCAAAATAAGCAAAAATAGGCAAGCAATTATAAAGGTAGATACAAAAATCTAACAGAAAGTGTATTCAAAGAATGCAATTCACCTAAAATACGTTTTCAAAACAATCAACAATTACAAGGTGAAAATAGAAAAAATATATGCGACATCACAAACATAAACGGTTGAACGGGGGTACTGTACCGTCTTAGGACGGTCCATTTTTGACATGCTTGGATTCAATCATACTTTGTTGTTACATGACATGGGAAATACAGACATGTTTTCAAAATACTAAAACCTTACAAACAAGCTAATTATAATTGCAAGATCATGTAGAACACATATCAAACGTATTTTAGTCTATAACTCTTGTAAAACATGGGTATGTGCCATGTCAATATTAAACACACAATAAGCATAATTGCAACATCATGTTTTTACCGTTGTAGAGTTTTTAAGTGATTAATATGGGTACTAAAATTGCAGTTTATGAAAAACAAACACGATACCATTATTACGACTTTCCATGCAAGCTTATGTAACCATATAGTTGGCCTCATAACAAGTGAGGATTGGCATTGTTAAACATAAACTACACTAATGGCGGAATATGTTATTCATGAATTAAAAACGCATTTTCTAAACATTAACCACATTAACCACAATAACCAAATATAGATATAAAAATCGAACAGGAAAAGTAGCATTCAAGGACGACTGTCAACCACAAACACACACAAAGAACAACGATATATAAAACTGAATAAAAGTCAAAATAAGACATCACAAACACACAAGGGTTGACAATAGGGCTACCGCCTTGGAACTGTCAATGGCAAAAAAGGCCGCTGGGAGTTTATACCAGGTTCTAGGGTGCACCAAACCTCACACTTACCCTACTGTCATCCCAATAAAACGGGACAGTGTAAGTAAAGAAATCTCCGGCATGAACTATTCTCTAACCAAAGAGGCAATATAAGTAAAACACAAAGATGCTCGTGTATATATAAATACAAAAAAACACAATAGCCTAGAAAGGCAGTTGCCTCTTATTTGTCCTTGTGATTGGTGTTTGTTTAGATGTGTGTTTGTAGTTGACTGTATTCGTCGGATGCTACATTTCCTGTTCGACTTTTATATTCATATCTACGTACATTCATGAATTTAAAACCAATTTAAGGAATGAAATGCGCTCTTTTGGTTTTCATTGGGGTATGAAAAATATTTGGGTGGTTTAAAGTGTGTGGAGTCAGAATCACGCGTACTTTAAACCATCCAAATGGTTTTCATACCCCAATGAAAACCAAAAGAGCGCATTTCATTCCTTATATTTACATAAATATTTACCTTTACAATTGCGTTGATTTCTTCTCTATATACGCCAGATTTACTATTTATTTCGGAAAAATAGTTTATTATACGGAGATTTGTATGGAGTAACATGTAACAGCCGGCAACATTTCAGACACACACCTCATGCGCAATATTATATTAAGTTAAGCTCCGCCCATCATCCAATGAAAACCGTTAAAGGGCATATCATGAGGTATTCCGAAGGTAATGGTATTCATTGGAAAATTAAATGCAGCATGTCAAATAAGATTCATCGTAGCGAATGCAATAGCGATGTAAATATACCCAGTAAAATGTTTCTTTCTTAAATTAAACACCTGCATTTATGTTTTATTCTTAGTTTGAAGACAATACTCAAATGGTACATGGCCTTCCCTTTGTGTTCATATAATCCACAAAGGTAGCAGAAGACGATATTCAACAACTGAAAAATACACATATCTTGCGCATTTGCACGCAGAGCTTTGTGTTTAACAAAAATATCGCACAAAGGACATACAGATTATAACTGAATTAGGATAAAACTTATCTGGCACATGACTATTGAGCTTTGTCTTTACTCAACAGAAAACAGATGACAGAAAACTGTCGTTTGTGCAAATTGAAAACGACCTCAAATTTGATACATACCCACTGAGATGTTTTTATGTTATAAAATATCAATCTTACCGTCAGGCTACGTACAGATGTTGTATTCGAATTTAATGAAAGACAACTCATATATGGTATAGATGATGTATTTGTGAATTTAAGACAACTCATATTTGGTACAGACGATGTATTTGTGAATTGAAGACAACTCATATTTGGTACAGACGATGTATTTGTGAATTGAAGACAACTCATATTTGATACACTGAGTAACACATAGTTACCATGTAACGTTTTGTTTGTTAAGAATTAACCACATACATAATTTACAGTCGGTTTATTTATGAATAGAAGGTAGCATACCCATTGAAATGTGTCTTGACGAGCCGAATATAAAGTAGATGAGAACTGGGAAGAACGACATGTAGAGACCAACCACTGGCGGCATCTCAGCTAACATTGCGTATGCCATACCTGAAACATTTAATTGCATATTTGCTCAACAACTATACTTAATTAGAGGTGATATAATTGTTGTATATAAGTTCACATATATTACTGATGTAGTATAATCACCAGTGAATAATATGCAAACATAATTTGCTTAATTTTGTTATTATAATTACCACTAATGATTTAACAAATGAAAGTTGACGTAGAAAATTTAACGTGGCGCCTACAATTTTTACAATTTGACAAAGCACGATTGCCGTTTGTCCCTTATATATAATCAACTTTTATGTAACAAAAACCATTGCACAAATCAGGTGTATATTTTAAGGCTCGATAAATTTGTCAGTTGTAACTTATATGTTTTTAAATTGTGCAAAATAAGTTATTATTGCACACACGTTAATGTTAGAATATGGGTTTGTGTAATGTGTAATAGGACCATATAATCCTTCTTTTAAAAATGCCAACATTTACAATTTAAAGAAAGTAATACATTTTAAAATACTTCTGAAAAATATTGAGTAGGAGTATACAGAAATATTCAACTCCGACAAAGTAAATCAACGTACAAGCTAGTTGTGTTAATTTGAATTTAACTGTTGTCGCAGAAATAGTCTGACCGAAAACATAAAACATCAATATATATACAATGTTCTTATGTGAGAAAGTATTGTTTAACACAAGTATTTCTCAGTTAACAAATGACAGTACAATATTAACGAGATAACGAATGTTAGTTATGTAAATCGTTATGTGCGTACAGGTGTGTGTGTGTATTAGATGTGTGCATGGGATTACTGACTGGAACTCCAGAAAACCAGCATTACCGGTTAAGCCGGTGATAGGGGGCGTGAGAGTTGTTGCTTTTTTACATTACTTCTCATGAACAGACTCAATAAAGCCGAGTTTGCTGTTTATTCTCTTGGTTGTGTTTGTTGCTCCCAAAGGATCACCTTTATCAGTATTTGTCGACTATTAATGTTATGTATTTACCTTGTGGTAGTTGCATGACGCCGACTGTCAGACCACATATCAAATCAGTCACCAGATCAGACCTCCATTTGTATCGTTTCAGTATTCTATATTGTGGAACGAGACTATTTACACAATTGCCTGCTCGCTTTTTGTTGCAAGTACAGCATCCTTTGAAACATGATTCGTCTAATTGTTCGACTTTCCGATATTGTTCTCGGAATTCTGCCGTTTTCCGGCAGTCGTGAGCCGGCGTCCTAGACATTGGTCCTGGACGAGATCTTCCTCTGAATAAACGAGTCCTACCTAGATGGCTGTCGAGAAGACACCGCTGAGTCGGAACAGGCTGAATCAAACAACAAACACTAATTAAAATATAAAGAATGTACAAGTAAAAGTTCCAAGTATAATAAAAGTTCCAAGTATAATAAAAAATAGAGGCACACAAATAATTACATACAAATACAAGTAGGTTTAAGAGTAAACTACAAATCGAACAGGAAAGGTAGCATTTAAGGACGGCAGTCAACCACAAACACACAAAGAAACAAAGAACAACTATATAGATGAATAAAACTTAAGATAAGACATCACAAACACACAATGGTTGACAATAAGGTTACCGCCTTGGAAAGGTCAGAGGCGAAAAAGGCCGCTAGGGGTTTAAACCAGGTTCTAGGGTGCATCAAACCTTACTCTTACACTATTGTCATCCCAATAAACGCGACAGTGTAAATATATAAATAAAGATATCCCCGCCAGGTTATAATCTCTAACAAACAAGTCAGCGTTAATAGGCAATATAAGTAAACACGTAAATGATCATGTATATATAATATAAAAATACAAAAGCCTAGAAATCCACAAAGTAAGTAATCAATGACTTGGTAGAAGGCAGCGCAACAAGAGAACAAACCGTTAAGGGTACGACAAGACAAGATTAAAGACAAACACCAAATGCTACCGTCCTATAAGGATTTAGGTAGACGTCATCATAGGGTCCACAATCTATCCGGTCAGCGTCTTACAGGAAATGTAGCATTCACAAAACTCAGAGTCAACCAAAAGCCCGCAGTCAAGAGGGAAACAAGAGGTATGTGACACCACGAACACAAAAGTGTTGATAATAAGGGTACCAACTTGGAACACATTAGACATGTACTCGTTTGTTCACATTGTTTGTTTTTATTGTTTAATGGCGTTATAAAATAGCATGTGCGTATCAAGAAGAATCAAAAGTTAAACCGGAAGTGTAGCATTCAAGGAAGGCAAACATCCGAATATACGCATATTAGATACATTCAAATACATGGCTATACTTACACTAGAAATTAAAGTGTGAAACAGCACAAACATAAAATAGTTGGTAAGGGTGACAACCCCTTAGAACGGTCAGTGGCTAAAATGACTGCTGGGGATCAAATCCGAGTTTTACTTGCAACAAAAGCTCACCCTTACACCATATTCATTAACAAACATGGCAACATTCATTAGCGATATAAGTAAACCCCACATGTTATTATATAAATATAAAAGTCAGAAACATGGACAGCTATCAACAATGTATGCCTTGACTTGGCAGAAGCCCAAGCAAGCAACAAGAGAATGGAAGGTTAAGGGTGATTTTGGGACAACCACAAAACATTCAGTACGTTACAAAATAATGGGGATATGCCTTCTTTCAATTAATTTATTAAGTCATGCCTTCTTGTGATAAATGTCCTGACAGTATGTATTAATGTGGCGTAAAGGATGGACAGTACATATATATATAGACTTTCGCTAACCACAATATCATCTATCAATTTCGAAAGTTGCCGTAGTGAGTTAAAATTCTCTCCCTTTATTATATTTACTGAATTCACAGTATCCCCAAGATCCGGCACCTTTCATTGTCACTGTCTCAATATAGCTGTGTGTGGTTCAACGCTTAAATGTGACCCACTCATATGAGCTATAATTGTATGTATGTATGCGTCTATATGTTAATTGTGCCTCCAGACGAGTGTGTGATGATGTAGGGATACAGTTCATCAACGTGTGTTGCAGCTACCTTTTTTAAGGAGTGAATGCATACGCTTGATTTCTGTGTATCTCGTCATAGCTAGGCGCCCTGCCGTAGTTCGTCCGAAGGTTGTCTGTCCTTGGTAGTTCACATATATTTCTCCCTATATATAATTCTGCCTTGTGAACGTGAATCTCTTACGAGATCCCAATTTCGAAAGTTGCCGTAGTGAGTTCAAATTATCTCCCTTAATTATATTTACTGAATTCACAGTATCCCCAAGATCCGGCACCTTTCATTGTCACTGTCTCAATATAGCTGTGTGTGGTTGAACGCTTAAATGTGGCCCACTCATATGAGCTATAATTGTATGTATGTATGTATGCATCTGTATGTTAATTGTGCCTCCAGACGAGTGTGTTATGATGTAGAGATACAGTTCATCAACGTGTGTTGCAGCTACCGTTTTTGAGGAGTGAATGCATACGCTTAATTTCTGTGTATCTCGTCATAGCTAGGCGCCCTGCCGTTGTTCGTCCGAAGGTTGTCTGTCCTTGGTAGTTCACAAATATTTCTCCCTATATATAATTCTGCCTTGTGAACGTGAATCTCTTACGAGATCCCAATTTCGAAAGTTGCCGTAGTGAGTTCAAATTATCTCCCTTTATTATATTTACTGAATTCACAGTATCCCCAAGATCCGGCACCTTTCATTGTCACTGTCTCAATATAGCTGTGTGTGGTTGAACGCTTAAATGTGGCCCACTCATATGAGCTATAATTGTATTATGTATGCGTCTATATGTCAATTGTGCCTCCAGACGAGTGTGTTATGATGTAGAGATACAGTTCATCAACGTGTGTTGCAGCTACCATTTTTAAGGAGTGAATGCATACGCTTGATTTCTGTGTATCTCGTCATAGCTAGGCGCCCTCCCGTAGTATGTAGTATGTCCGAAGGTTTTCTGTCCTTGGTAGTTCACAAATATTTCTCCCTATATAATATATATATATATATATATATATATATATATATATATATTACAAACCTAACCACACATTGTAGAATCAAACTCGTTATGCGTATCACATATTAGCTTTGTTATTATAGTCGTTATTCTTTGTATACTTTTCCTTACAACTCGTCTTTTGTCGTTCTTATTCGTTTTGTTTGAATGTAAAAGCATTCATTCTAGTTTTTAATGTTTGTTGCTAATTACTTTTTGCCTGTCGATATTATCTTTCAGAATTCAAAGTAAATTGTATTTAACATGTTTAATAATTTAATTGCTTGACATACTGGATTTATTTAAATGCCGATTAATGTTGAATTAAATCATTCCATAATATGCATGTCCATTTTAAGAGATGTAAGGGCTAAAAGCGTGTTGTAAAATTATCTGTATGTCACTTTATTAGCTTTTATATCGTAGAGATTATTATTACCTGCATATAAATTATCTTGATTTATGAGATGTGGTTCAACCCTGTAACCCAGAAACATTTGTAAAACGGTCATGGTAAATCAAAACTGATAGATGATATTGTGGTTAGCGAAAGTCTAAGTTCAACACGTATCACTCACACAACATACATGCAGAAATAAAATCAATGGATCCGGAAAAAGGGCACTGAAGTACTAAATTAAGACAATTAACATTTTAAATTGTCTGATTTCTGACGGTGATACCGTTGGACTTTATATATTTAACGCATTTTAATACCAACTATTGCTGATAAATATAAATCAACTTTCATTTTCCCAGGTGTATTATATTTGTAATATATGTGGTAAGCAATAAATAAATATTTGCTCTTCTACGCATGTATATATACAGCTAACAAATGGTATTGTATTTATAACTGGATAAATGATCAGATGAATACATTTGTATCTACCTGTCTATCTAAAACATACATTTCCATCTTTAACACATTAAACAAACGTTATCGAAATCAGACATGTTTTAAAATATTAATTGTCTTAATTTAGTACTTCAGTGCCCTTTTTCCGGATCCATTGATTTTATATCTGCAGGTATGGTGTGTGAGTGATATGTGTTGAACTTAGACTTTCGCTAACCACAATATCATCTATCAGTTTTGATTTACCATGACCGTTTTACAAATGTTTCTGGGTTACAGGGTTGAACCATTAATCAGATGCTCATCTCATAAATCAAGATAATGTATATGCAGGTGATGCGAATCTCTATGATATTAAAGCTAATAAAGTGACATACAAATAATTTTACAACACGCTTTTAGCCCTTACACCTCTTAAAATGGATATGTATATTATGGAATGAAGCTAAACATTATCAAATAAAAAAATAATATAAAGACACTAATGAATATTGGTTCTAAAACTATATAAAAGACAATCTTGAAGTAAGCTCTGCAGAAAAAGTGTTGTTGTTTTTTGCAAAACAGTTAAACAAAGATTTAAGATTGCAAATTGTTTGTATGCGAATGTCATTGGTCCTCAAACCAGAGCATTGCAAATTGTTGGTATGCGAATGTCATTAGTCCTCCAACCAGAGCATTGCAAATTGTCGGTAAGCGAATGTCATAGGTCCTCACACCAGAGCATTGCAAATTGTCTGTTTGCGAATGCCATTGGTCCTCAAACCGGAGCAATACTCTTATCCATTAACATAGTACAGTATATACCTGGGAAAAGTATTACAAAAATGTCGACAACTGTTTTTTAAGTAAATGACAGGAATGTATAAGTAAACTATCTCCACCCCTATAGTACCACACATTGTAGTAACACTATCGATGACAATGTTTATGAACTATTTATAGCATTATTGTTCGAGTATATTCGTTTCATACGGCTTCTTGCGGGCCGTAGGCATAAAGTAAACAATCTATACATGTTTTGTACGACAGCTCTAATGGTTTTTACAACAGGTCGTTGTGAAAACATGTCAGTTATGTCACGGATTAATTATACCGGCAATTAGTGCACGGATCTTCAGGTTTATGAAAACTATTATAGTTAGGTACAAATGATATGTGTACACTATGTGTGTTACTTGCTTTCTGGGTAAAAATGCATGTGCCATTTAATGTGGGTATATTTACGAGCCATTTAAAGTTCTCCGGCCATGTTTTGTTTCATGAACATGTTTATGTTTATTTAAATCGAAATCAATATGCAACCATAGATATTTACAATTCACACATTGCAATATCTGTGAAAGGCGAGAATAAGATTTTATTTGATGACGTAGAAAACTTTGAACAGGTAAATTAATCCACAGGTAAAGGTATTTATCAATTATCTACGGTGTCCGGTTGGGGCCAGATACAATGTCGCAGTGTCGTGGGCGACAATGCGACGCTCGACAACGCGACATCGCGATATCGCGATACGACAAGGGGACATTGCGATACAACAACGCGACATTGCGATACGACATCGCGACAATTATGACGTGATGTCGTATCGCAATGTCGTGATGTCGTATTGCGAGGTTGCGATGTCGTATCGCGATGTCGCGTTGTCGGGCGTCGCATTGTCGGGCACAACAACGCGACATTTACGACGCATTATAAGCAAAATGTCGTGCATCGCCGGCGACGGAGCGACATTATAAGAAAAAGTAGTTCCGGCAAAGCGACATCGCGACATTATAAGCAAAATGTCGTGCGTCGCCGGCGACATCGCGACATTATAACAAAATGTCGTGCGTCGCGATGTCGTGCGTCATTGGCGACAATGTCGTGCGCGGCGGACGACATTATAAGCAAAATGTCGCACGTCGCGATGTCGTGCGTCGTTGGCGACAATGTCGTATCGCGAGGTTGCGATGTCGTATCGCGATGTCGCGTTGTCGGGCGTCGCATTGTCGGGCACAACAACGCGACATTTACGACGCATTATAAGCAAAATGTCGTGCGTCGCCGGCAACGGAGCAACATTATAAGAAAAAGTAGTTCCGGCAAAGCGACATCGCGACATTATAAGCAAAATGTCGTGCGTCGCCGGCGACATCGCAACATTATAACAAAATGTCGTGCGTCGCGATGTCGTGCGTCATTGGCGACAATGTCGTGCGCGACGGACGACATTATAAGCAAAATGTCGCACGTCGCGATGTCGTTGGCGACAATGTCGTTGACGACATTACGACAATTGAAAGAATGTCGCATTGTCGTGGGCGAAATTATGACAATACGACATAATGTCGCGTTGTCGTGCGCGACAATGCGACGCCCGACAATGCGACATCGCGATGCGACATTGCGATGCGTCGTATCGCAATGTCGCGATGTCGTATCGCATTGTCGAGTTGTCGTATCGCAATGTCGCACTGTCGTAACGCGATGTCGCGATGTCTCGTTGTCGGGCGTCGCATTGTCCACGACACGACAATGCGACATTGTATCTGGCCCCAACCGGACACCGTAATTATCTGGCAATAGTCGTGCAGCTATACACTTCAGATTTACCTCATTTCTCCGTACAGTCGCCCAGTGGTAAAAGTAGTATCTACGTCTTACAAATAATACTTATTTTTACATACAACTTAGTAGCGGTTTTAAATAAATGGTTCTCTCCGAGACAGTCAAGAAATGTTCATATGATGTTTAAGAGTTAAATGTGTTAATTAATAATACTACAAAAAGGGTGGCCATTCATCTTTAATAATGCTTTAATTATTGCGAATTTGGTAAATGGCATTACTACACTAACAACAGATAAAGGTCTTTCGAAAATTCTAACACGCGTTTAAAATAACATAAACGGGATCCATGATTTACTAGTTATTGCTCTGCAGACTGTGTAGGGTTCGACTCATATGAATGTATTAACTTATATTTGGAGCTGTTTCTGTTCTTTTCTGTTTGTAAAGAAGCTTAATTTAGGTTAGTATCTCCCCCTGGCTGAGTCACATTCCATAAGTAACAACTATTAGAGATTGTCTAATAATGGTTTTAATAAAAAAAGTAAATGTTTCATTTTTTGAAGTTACTGTAAATGCATTGTTGATATAAGATATTCGTACTTATACCGTAGTAGTTAAACACACTACATTATATTAACGTATCTAAGGAAATAAATTGTGCGTGTCAATGCCCCTTGCACACCAATTACACACTCGATCAAAATATATCATAATTTTGTTGATGTTTTAAAAAAAAATCTTTAATGTCGTCACCTGTATTACACATTTTAACTGAATATTTAACCTGTCATTAATCATACAATACTATTTTTGAAGTAAACACAAAGAGGAGTTTATTCGATTGGAATATCTTGTGGTCCTTTTGCCATGACTACGACCGTTCCAAAACAGTACACCTATCATGCCATCACTCGATTGCCGGAGCTGTTTGAATACTGTAATTGCTTTAACATTTATGCGGCGTCCTTGCACTGTGCTTCTAATATGTTTTCTTCGAGTTATATAGAGTTTATACAGATATGAGTCTGATTGGCTCAAAATAAAGATATTAAGAAATAGAACATATTAGGTTATAGTGAGTTGTCGTCAATTATCAAACACGATGAATCACCGTTTAAGGAACTCGAATACCCTTAACATGTCTTAACTATTGCACAATCACATATTCCTCGTTCTACTTACGGCTACGTAACGGCGTGCACTTCCAAAATCACGGTCATGTATTCTCGCAAAAAATTATTACTTATAATAAGATATTGCAAACTAGTAAGTTATTAAACATTAAATCAAAGCAAATGTTGGACACAATATGACTAAGCAAAGATATGCATTTTTATGACAATTTATATTCAGAGTAAACAATCGTTGGTCTCCAATTGCTTGTTAGTAAAACATATATGTAAACAAACTTGTACAATTTGATTTCTTAGCAAACCCAATTAATACATTTTGTACGCTCACTCTAGCAAGATACTTAAATGTTGAAATTACTTAGACAAGTCCAAGTAAACACTCACCCATGAGAAAGCAACACTCCAAACACACACTGAACAGTTGAAATACACTGATGCAATAAACCCAAGTTCTTCTACTATGCTATCCTTAGAATGACGGTATGAAAGCACGTGACAAATAGTTAAAACATATAAGAGTTTGCCTGCAAGTTGTTAACCATATATATACATATGTTTCAACGTCATTATGCAACTTAGATAACCAAGAGTATATGTCCTACATTACTTTTAATGAAAAACTACTCAGAAACTCAGATCGTCGGGTTACTTTTGACCATGTTAAGACAAAGAACAATGATAATCTAAAACTCATGACGGAAACAAATATAACTCTATGTCTAGACATTCAAGTGGTTTTTTATTTTTAAATTAATAGATATGCTAAAGTCGCACGTAACACAAACATATTGTAAGCAATGGTAAGTTTTTCATTTCGTATAAAAACACCCTAATTAATGAACGTACGATTTAGAATCAAGTTCAAGGATTTATTTAAAAAATATTCTGATGATACTGCTAAAATCGAAAACATGACTTGTGCCTTTAGTCCATTATCTCCAGGTTACGTAAACAAATGTGATATAATGCACGACCTGGACATGAACTGGTAGATATAACGTCCGATATCCTTTATACTTTTGCAATAAATGGAAAACATTCGCCATCTGTTAACGGTTACATTCTTATTTCTTCTACACGTTTGGTTCATTTTAATGAATGGTGCATGTACCGCTCACAAATAAAAGTAGTAATGGATGTCTACGAAGTTTTAAAAGTAGTAGGGTCGATTTAGAACAGATAACGATGGTTATTTTCGTGAAAAATCGCTGTGAATTTCCCCAGTAAGATCAGGATACACCTGTCATGTCCATTACAGGCTACATGTATCCAGCTCCAATTGCGGCAGAATTATTTTCATAGTAATGTCAGCAATTTGTTATAACATAAATTAATATTTAGAACGCGAAAAAAATGTCAGCAAATGTGACGCAACGGTTTAATGAAAATGTTTACATTCATAGGATCTTTACATGTATCATGCGCATTTATGTGCATACTGATATACCGAAATGCTTCGGCTATGAGCCTAGCAACATGCTCCATATCTGATTTTCAAAACTAACATCTAGTTTCTGTTCATAACTCAATGCAAAAAAGAAATATTATCGAATAAAATAGAATTACATTTCAATACAGTCAGAGGTTTAACAATTCTGTGATATTATTAGTAGGCGCATCATTACTGTTTTGCGCGGTTGAACAATTCTCTTACATAGGTGAATAAGGTGGATCGATGTGTAATTAATCTAGTCACTGTCAATACTAGTTAATGACTGAATATCGAATGCAGTTAAAGAATATGTTGACGCCTCGTGCTTATAAAAAGCGTATATGTTTACAATATTACAGATTTTTTCAGAAAAATAAAAATTGCCACCATATATAAAAGGACAAACAATAAACACTAACTAATACGTTCTTATTTTTTATCATATAATTTATGGCATAACAAATAGTATGATAATGGACTTTGGAAACGGCCGAGCACAGACACATACGAAATATTGCAGTCTCGGTTTGAATGAATAACACATTTTTTTCAATAATCGGGTAGTCGTAAAAAGTCCAGTAAATGCGCGCTTTCTGATAATATACAAGGTTACGCGTTATGTGATAAATTGAATATCGCATTCGTGTTTATGTATAGCTCGTTTGCAAAATTGATATACACAACAAATAAAAGGCTCGTCTTGCCTCGTTTTATAAACAGCAACGCAAGACACTGTATATATTCGCAATATATATCAAACAACCTCCTACTGTGTTTTATCTGTTACATATTTGAAGAGGTCATAATTAAACAATCAATTATAAAATTAAAAAAATGATTCTAATTGAAAACAAATAATACATTTCCAAAAACAAAAACAGTACTCATCCACAAAACGATCCTTTACACCACAACTGACAGACGACAATTACAAACCTAAATACGCACTGGTCTATAATTTGAGAGATCCTTGTTTGGTAAACAACCGCAAGTCTCCGAGGCTACCACACGAATGACATATCGGGATCGCGCCGATTGTTTACCTGTGCACTGAATTCACTGTCATTGTCATTCATCACGGAACATGTTATTAATGTGTCGTCCTATGTACGTCAGCAAAGCAAAAACTAAAGCAGTATTCCATCAAACAATAAGATGTTTTAAACTTAATATAGAACTTCCTCTTTGGGCATTACAAAAATACACAAGGTCAAATTGCAAGTCATGTCCGAGATTATTCGAGGTTTTAATAACCCTACAATAATACAACTCTGTCTGTGTTGCAGAAGATTCCAATAAACTAAACAAACATACACTGTTGCAGCATATACCAACATGATATATACACATGCATAGTTGCAGAAAAGATGCGAAGATAATGTACACACATGCGGGGTGGCAGAATATACCAAGAAAATGTGCACACATTCATAGTAGCAGAAGAAGATACCAATATAGTATACACACATGCAAAGTAGCAGAATAATATGCCAGTATAATATACACACATGTATAGGTGTACGAGAAGATGCACAAATAACGTACACACATACATAGGTGTACGAAAGATGTCAATATAATGTACAACATGTATAGCTGTAGAAGAAGATACCAATATAATTTACACACATGCATAGTTGTAGAAGAAGATGTCAATATAATGTATACACATGCATAGTTGTAGGAGAAGATGTCAATATAATGTATACACATGCATAGTTGTAGGAGAAGATGATGCCAATATAATGTACACACAGGTATAGTTGTAGACGAAGATGCAAATATCATATACACACCTGCATAGTTGTAAAAGATGTCAGTATAATGTGCACATATGCATCGTTGTAGAATAAGATGCCAATTTAATATACACACATGCATAGTTGTAAAAGATGTCAATATAATGTACACACATACTTCGTTGTAGAAGGTGATGCCAATTTAATATACACACATGCAAAGTTGCAAAAGATGTCATATAATATACACACATGCATAGTATCAGAAGAAGATACCAATATAATATAAACATGCAAAGTTGTAGAAGATGTCTGTATAATGTACACACTTGCACAGCTGTAGAAGATGGCAGTATAATGTACACACATGCATAGTTGTAGAAAATTTCAATATAATGTACACAGATGCACAATTGTAGAAGAGGCAAATATAATTTACAGATATACACAGCTGTAGAAGATGCCAATATAATGTACACACACGCATAGTTGTAGAAAATGTCAATATAATGTTGTAGAAGATGCCATTGTAATGTACACAGATGCATTGTTGTAGAAGAAGCCAATATAATGTACACATATACACAGTGGTAGACGATGTCAGTATAATGTTTAGAAGGTGACAATATAATGTACACAGATGCACAGTTGTAGAGGATGCCGATATAATGTACAAAGATGTACAGGTATAGTTGTAGAAGATGCCAGTATAATATACACAGATGCATACTTGTAGAAGATGCTTGTATGAAGTACACACACGCATAGTTGTCGAAGATGTCAATATAATGTACACACACGCATAGTTGTAGAAGATGACTAATATAATATACACAGATGCATATTTGTAGAAGATGGCCAATATATTATACACAAATACATAGTTGTAGAAGATGGCCAATATATTTTACACAAATACATATTTGCAGAAGATGGCCAATATATTATACACAAATACATAGTTGTAGAAGATGGCCAATATAATATACACACACACATAGTTGTAGAAGCTGCCACTATAATGTACACACATGTACAGTTGCAGAAGATTCCAATGTAATATACACATATGCTCAGTTGGAGAAAATGCCAATATAATGTACACATATGCACAGTTGTAGACACATGCACAGCTGTAGAAAATGCCAATATAATGTACACACATGCATAGTTGTAGCAGATTCCAAGATAATGAACACACAGGCGTAGTTGTAAAGTAAAATATTGCAATATAATATACACAAACGGACAGGTGTAGAAGATGGCCAATTTTATGTACATACATGCACAGTTGTAGAAGATGAAAATATAATATACACACATGCACCGTTGTTGAAGATGCCAATATAATGTACACACATGCACACTTGCAGAAGATGTCCCAAAATAATATACATACAAGCATATCTGTAGAAGATGTTATTATAATATACACACATGCGTAGTTGTACAAGATGGCCAATACAATGTACACACATGCACAGTTGGTGAAGATGTCAATATAATGTACACACATGCATACTTGTAGAAGATGCCAATATAATGTACACACACGCATAGTTGTAGAAGATGCCAATATAATGTACACAGATGCATAGGTTTAGGAGATGTCAATATAATATACACATAGTTGTATAAGATGCCAATATAATGCACACACATGCATACTTGTAGAAGATGCCAATATAATGTACACACACGCATAGTTGTAGAAGATGCCAATATAATGTACACAGATGCATAGGTTTAGGAGATGTCAATATAATATACACATAGTTGTATAAGATGCCAATATAATGCACACACATGCATAGTAGCAGAAGAAGATGCCAATATAATATACACACATGCATAGCTGTAGGACATGTCAATATAACATACCCACCTATGTGAGAACCCTGAACGCACCCAATGTTATTACAGTTAAACGGGACGGTGTAAATAAATCAATATCGGCCGGGCTATATCCTCTAACAACCTAGGCATTTAAACCAATCAGATGGCTCAGAATTTCAAATACTTGCATCATTTATTAATGAAGATTTTACTATCAGCGCTCTTCGTGGTTTAGAGTGTGACCTATGTGTAGAATAGGGGCTATGAAGAGAATCTTCACCATTAAGAAACCGAAATGGAGGGAGCTTAGCGACCGACCGCGGTTTCTTAGTGGTGAAGATTTCTCTTCATAGACTCGGTCTGGCTTAGTGTTTACGATAGGTTGTATCGTTAGTCTCTATATAGGTAACACACTAAACAACGAAGAGCGCTGGTAGTAAAATATTCATGAATAAATGGTGCAAGTATTTGAGCCATCTGATTTGTTTAAAAAGTAGAGTAAACACTAAATATAGACTTTCGATAAAACCTATCGTAAACACTAAGTCGCTACGATCCCTCCCTTTCGGTTTCTTAATGGTGAAGATTTCTCTTCATAGCCTCTATCCTATATATAATTAAAACACAAAGATAATCATGTTTATATCAATGTGAAATCAAAATCCTCAACAACCCCAAGGCATGTACTCAATGACTTGCAGAAGCAAGAGCAATAAGAAAATAAACCGACAAGACAAGATTGAAGACGAACAGTAAACCATATATTTCAGGATGTAGGACGTCATCATAAGGTCCACAATATATCGGGTCAACGCACAATTAAAGAAAAACACACGATGGTGTACTTATAATGGGTCAACCACCAATCGTATTGTGTTGATGAGCCGTTAAACAACATTCAATTTAAAACTGTTGTAATATTACGCGACATTACCATGATTACCTGGAACAACACAAAGTTAGCATGTCTTTTCCTTAGTTTTTCATTACTAATTTTGTTCCGTTACTCCATTTTTTCTTATCCTAATCTGAAGTGTGAAAGATCTCGTTCATATATTCCAGAGATATAAGTCGTCCCCTTATCTCAAGCGTATCAGATATTACAATCAACCGCGTACCCATTGTGTGTTTGTTTGAATGGTGTTAAACATCAAGCTACACAAACAAAAGGTATACATTTAATTTTATGTTTGTCCTGAAAAGTTGTTTGCATTTTGAAGATGACCATACTGAGGTTAAAAACTACCTCCATATAAGTAACTGTAATAGTAATATCGATATGTTTTGTTAAACACAACATGTATTGCATCAAACAGTGTTGTTCTCTGCGCACATACGCCTGCACAAATACTTTGATATGATTCTAATAAATTAAGTAAGCTCCTAGAACAAATATTTTACTAACATGCATGAAGTATCATATTGTTATAAATAAAACTAGAACGAAAATAGCATTGGTCAACTAAAACGTTAAACATTTTTAAAAATATATATATGTATTCTAACATGCATGAAGTATCATATTGTTATAAATAAAACTAGAACGAAAATAGCATTGGTCAACTAAAACGTTAAACATTTTTAAAAAATATATATATGTATATTCTTGTAAAAGACGCATGTTTTGCTTAGTTTCGATTCTTGTTTCTTTACGTATCAACTGGTTAACAATCAAAATTTCCTGTCTTTCAGGTACAGTTTGATAACATGTGTATGCAATGCCCTTTAACAAAGAAGCAATGTCCTTTAACAAAAAAACAGTGAGCTGTACTGCATGTGAGGTCTTGGGTGACAGCCAGGCGGAAACCGACACTACTTGTTTACGTGTTAACACCGTGTATCCTAACAGGCAAACACGGAAACACGTATTAACGATGTAAATGTCGTACTTTAAAGAACACTATCTGGAACTATATTGTCACCTTTCTTTACCATTACATATGACACAAGCAAGGTTTTGCGCAGGCGTTAACAAACTGTTGAGAGAAAATGCCATTATATCTTGGGGATGAACTAATGTTTAAAATAATTATAAATAAATTCAGGTGGGCTTTACATAATGAGAGAAAAAATGTTACGGAGCATTTTGTTTCGTCAAATTTACAGCCCGAACGTTTCTAACCATCAGCGTTTCCTACGTCAAGGCATAAAACGTCGCTTCGTAATGCCTTAAGAGTACCTTCATTAAAGATACAGAGTCTCTATATCAATCGATTTCTTCTTTGTTGGTGTGTCTTTATTTGTAACTTCATGTTTACCAGCTCATGTCGAAATCGGGTATTTAATCGGGCAAATGTAGCGCAGGAAATCCGTAACTTTATATACTCTGTAAAAAGAGTTTTGGACCATGGCAGTGTTCGAACCCGTACAAGGATCGCTAAACCTTGACATTCGACCATAACCCTTATTATCTCAGTTGATAATTCACAATAGATCAACAACCAACAATAATTATCGTTTACAATGAAAGTTTGCGAAAAAAAAAAATCTTTTTTTTGGTTACTCGAATGTGTCCGTAACTGTTACTTTTAATGGACTTTGCAACATTTTTTACAGACCCTTTGTGTGTTCGCCATATTTTCTTAAAATCAAATCTTGTTTGGAATTTAATGTTTCTGGTATCAAATTAACCGAGTAGGGTAGACCTTGGTTACTAAAAAAATATACTTAAATTCAGTCCACTAGTTTTATTTTTATATGACTTTATATACCCTGGTCCAAAACTTTTTTTACCGAGTATATATATCGACCAGTGCGCATCGTACCTATACACAGGTAATACAACGAGATCTCGACTCGTTATTTAGCGCTTGATGAGTTTGTGTGTGCGCGCTTGTTATTACGTAATGCCTATTTAGTGTTAAAAATGATACAACATTCCAATAAATAGCCGTGGTCTAGAGGTTCAGCGTACATCCTTCAAACCTTACAAGTGCAAGGCTGTGGTTCAAATCCCGTTTCGGACAAGTATTTTTTCCTATCACATACATTCTGAAGCCGTATATTTATCGTTGTTACCTGTTCGGAGGCTAAATAAAAACGTGAAATTTATGCATCGATTTCTGCTTATATACCGACCTTTGGGGTGTTCGTCAAAACTACTTCACACGTGACTCATTAATAGTCATGAGTTATTACCAGTTAAAATAGGGACTGTGTAGCTTTACGGATTGAAGTCTAAATTTCCACAGGTTATGAAAAACATTAGGCTAGTTTAAAGTGCGTCAGTCCCGAGAGGCTTCTCGCTGACTTTAAACTTGCTTATAAAAATAGTTTGTGGGTATCCGGTGAAGATCGGGAATTCCAACACGAGTTATAATTGTTTTCATTGGAACCGATGCTCTGCCGAGGTTCAGATTAAAACAATTATACCGAGGGTTGCATTTCCCTAACTGAAACGGATACCCATGACTGATTCTTTTTCTTGCATATAATTATATTCAGCGCGTTGACGTTTTTGCATGCTTATTTGCACAATGACGTCATGCAACTGTTGGATAGACTTTTATCTCCACCACATGTGTTAGATCAGGCTATCCAGTGTGAAGAAGTGTCGATTCTTACGGATGGCTGGAGGTGTACGGTTCTGGTTCTACCCAGGAAAAGTGGGTGGTCTGCCTCCACCACAAAAAACTCGATCGTCATATCGTCGGTCCCGTTCGAAAACTTTTCAGGAAACACACAAAAAAACTGTCTATTTTCAACAAAAATCACCAAATACGTCCAGGTTTTTTACAATAAAACAACAAAAAAGGCGTGTTATCGTACATAAACCATGAACATAATAAACAATACGTACTATTAAAAATGTTAGATACGACTTTTTTTCATCAATATTTCGACGCCAAATGTCAGTTACGATATTTTTGAAGAAACCCTCTTACCGACAACGGCGTATCTGCATATAAAAGACACCTTTGAGCTTCGAAAAGGACGTATCTGTATGTTTTCATTGCATATACGCCTTTTTAGCCCGTTGTGAATTCGGACCAATGACATTACGTCCTTTACTCATGTGACCTTTTTTAAACTTTCTGATTGGATAGCTTACCTGGCATTTTCGCAAAAGGCGCGGGAATATTTCAACGTTCGAAAACGACGGAAACATGATTTTGGTCAAATGTGCACTTACGTCCTTTTCGAACGAGACCGACGATATATAACCTTACATGTGTTGAAAATGCGTAAAACCCCATATAAACAAACAAACAAATCCATCACCCATGTAAAACACGGATAACCATGTGCGATATGCAAGAAATGTTTTTCATACCCAGTAAAAAGATCGAAATATCCATGTACAACAGCGATCATTATATTTACATTATGCTCGGTCAATATTCCTTTTCTCGGGTCAATAAAACCAAGTATCGACCTCAATCAATAGGCAATAATTTTATATTGAAATTTTGATGACGCTAGCGTCAATGTAAAACTGATGAAATCGGGCGATCGATTAACTACGTAACTAAGTAGACGGAGTCACAGTTTATGTGTGGACAAGTGTGCGGGAAGTTGAGTCAGCAATGCAATTCTGGTAGGTTAATTGCAAGTCCTATCTTCCAAACATTTACAAAATTTCAATTCATTACAAGCTACAGATATATTCACTGGCTGTTCACGGTGATCGCAAGAAATACATAAAAAACCGAAGAAAATCACCCTTTTTTTTCTCAAAATCCATGAGAGTTTTCCGTAACATTTCTGATCGCTGTTGTATGTGGATATTGAGTTCATTTAGCCATTTTAAGTAATCTTAAATGAAGTTCGGCTAAATGTGTGGGCTATTCGATGAAATACTATCACTATTATTTTTTAACTTAGAAAGCACTGGAAAGATGGACGCTCTTATTGTGTTACACACCCATTGCAACTCATGAAGTGTCATATAAAAGCGGAGGATACATTCTAGGCTCATTTTTGTAAAAAAAAAAAGAAAAGAAAAAAAAAATTCAATAATGCCATTTTTTGTTGATATCATATTTGTTGATATATTTTTCAAGCTCTGTCATAATAAAATTGTGTGTTTTAATTCATTTTGCTTATATGGAAATGAGTGTATGAATACAATTGTTGGCATCTCAGTGTTTATGTTTTTAAAAGCAGCAGTCATTCATGACACAAGTTATTTCTTATTCGTATGTGATTCTTTTTTTTTAAATGGACCTAATGAATACCAACAGTGCATTTTTATTTCGTGGCATGCGCATCACAATGCAAAAATCACTGGGCGTGTTACACCTCGTCTAAACCGCTATTACGTTTTGTTTTCGTACATTCTTTCCCACGCTTCCAGGTGAATGGGAACATTAATGATGTCGAAAAACGGTGGAGCATTAAATAAGGATTGATTGACAGAAGAAATGTATAGTTTACGCGGCTATGCTTGGGGTTGTGTACGTATCGAGGAGGTTTATTGATTTATGATTCAGGTTACGATGACGTGTGCTTAGTGAAAGTTTTAACACTTTTTATGTCGCCTGGCAGATCGCTTTGTCCGTCTTCTGTCGTCGTCCGTCGTCCGTCGTCCGTCACACTTTAATCTTCAATCTGACCTTGACCGTAACTTGAAAAGTATTTGACCTATTTTCATAAAACTTCACAAACGCCATCTTACCTCAAGTGAGGTTGTTACGCATGAGCAATAACTCTGACTGTCAACATGGCAGAGTTATGCTCCTATTCATAAAAGTGTAACCCTCAACCTAACCATGGCGATACCACATAACTATTTTGATCGGAATAGTAAACAAAGCGCTCGACTTAGGTATTTTTTTCTTCATGATTTTCTTAATATTAAGTTTGTTCAACTAAAGCGCACATACACTTACAATATGGGCTCTTTCCACCATCGCATCAAACTTCCCGCAGTAGTTACGTTCCCTATCTATTACAGTAACCACTGCCACCACACACATTTATAGCTGAAATCCAGCTAAGTTTATTTTTTTGGTTAAATATGTTTTAGGTCAATATTTCAACTTGCCTTGTTCATAATATAGGAAAATAGTGTGAAAAACGGTATCTGGTTACAAAAATAATTTATTTATAAAGAAAATCAAATTATTAATATGCTCACCGGTTACTTGGTTACTTGTAAACAAGCATGTATTCCGTTGAGAACATTAAAGAAGCTGTGCGTATATTTAATAAAGAGATTACACCCAACCCAAAACAGGTTAAATGTTTTCAACATCGTCTCGAAGGTTATGATGTTATTGTCAATTTGCCTGTTGGTTACATGTACCAAGCATAACCTAGTGTATCGCCAGTTTATCGTCACGTGATTTGTGTGGTGGCAGGGATTTCACTGCGCGGAGGTTGGATAATTCATTTCATTCAGTACTTACTGTGATTAGCCCTCCCAAAATGAACAGGGTCGTTTCCAAGACTTTGGGAGGACTAATTTCAAAAACTACTTGATGAATCGAATTGACTTTTGCGGCGGAGGAAAGAGTTAACTAAGGAGGGATGAATATAATTCGTTAAATATTAAGGACGGTATGAAGCTAACACCTACCTGATTCAAGCGATCTGTTTACAACATTTTGACGTGAAACCGATCAAAAAGTCACGTGGTTTTGCCACCATGTCATAACTGATGGCTGAAATAACGAAGTGTTCCGGGAAACACCCTCCTAGTGCCAGCACGGCTTTAATTGTAACGATAACGTTCGCTACAACGTAACAACTGTGCATATGACACGTAACATTAACATTGACGACGGAACAACACAATGGCTGCAGCCATGCTACTGTAGTTGTATTTCTGTAAACATCCAATCGGAAAAAGAACTTAATGGGTCTTCTCTTTTTATAATTCTTCCTTAAAATCTAAAGATAAATACGAAATAAACGTAACATTTACATGCGAAACCTAATCTAATTCGCGTAAATAAAAAAAAATAAAAAAATAAACATCTGATGAAGAATTTGTTTTCTTAAAGGCGTTTAAGTGATTTAGAACTATAACTGCAGCAATAATTTTTAAACAAAGATCTACATAATGGTTTTTTTAAAGCCACGCTACATTTTAAATAGGATAAAGCTGCATATGTTATTGTTTAATGCGGAAAGAGTGTACTATACAATGTTAAGCTGTGATAATTTGTATTACGTTCAATCTCTCGGAACAGTGTGTATCATATACATATAAATTAATGTCAGAAAAGAAATAAAACATTTCCAGTGGGGTTTATCTTGTGCAAGATCAAAACCTGTACCATAAAGCAAATTAAGTGGAAAATATTGCTTAAGCCAAAATTTAAGATTTACATATCCTTATAAACCTTTCAGGGACACTATAACCCATCTATTTTAAGATAAATAGCTAGCTTTAGGTTTATTTATCCATAACCTTATTAACAATATTAAGAAATGTCTTAAATCGATGGAAAAGGGTGTTTCAATTTTTTATAAAAAATGATTTAAGTTAAGATATTACTAAGAAGCTTTATGAATACGGGCCCATGTGTTTAGGAATTGAAATACATCGAAGTCGTTGGCCTGCGGCCAATGGTAGCGATGATCTTCAAGTTCCGCTCACCAACTATTGGATTACGTGGTCCCGCCTTAATTCCATTAAGCGATGGAAAAGCCTATATTGGCTGGATTTTACTTCACATTTTTCGATGAATCGTTTAAGTTTTCATCGTACCGACTTGTATTTTATTGTATTGCATTAGTTTTGTTTTTCAAATGGTTTGTCATTGTACTGAATGATTTCTATTTGCGTCGTATGGTTTCAAATTTGACATGGTATCATTTCACTTCGAACCGTACCAATTCACTTTGTAACGTTTCAACAGAGTTTACACGTCGCATCGAATCAATATGTACGTCATCAAATGACTTCATGTTGAATTAAATGGCTTGTCATTGAATGGTTTGTTAACATCCACATTTTGACGGTTATGGCTTCCCATAGTATGGAATATAATTCGTTAACTATTAAGGAAGGTATGAAGCTAACACCTACCTGATTCAAGCGATCTGTTTACATTATTTTGCCATGAAACCGATTAGAAAGTCACGTGGCTTTGCCACCATGTCATAACTGATGGCTGAAATAACGAAGTGTTCCGGGGAACACCCTTCTAGTGCCAGCACGGCTTTAATTGTAACGATAACGTTCGCTACAACGTAACAACTGTGCACATGACACGTAACATTAACATTGAAGGCGGAACAACACAATGGCTGCAACCATGCTACTGTAGTTGTATTTCTGTAAACATCCAATCGGAGAAAGAACTTAATGGGCCTTCTTTTTTTTAATTCTTTTTTAAATCTAAAGATAAATACGAAATAAATGTAATATGCGTGTAAAGAAAATAAAAATAAAAAAACAACATCTGAGGAAGTATTTGATTTCTTAAAGGCGTTTAAATGAATTAGAACTATAACTGCAGCAATTGCAGTTGATAAAGCGGTGTGTTTATGTTTCCTATTTGTATGTCTATTACGTAAGGTCCAAAGTGTTGAAATGTTTTGTCCGCTGAGTGTGTCACAACACCGTTATTTGACTTTCAATGGTTTATTAAAATACTCAATGCTGATAGGTTATTGGGACTGTATTAACGTTCCTATCTTTACCTCTCTGACGTAACGTACGCGTATGGATACGTGAACCGTTTAAAAAAAGATGTCATTTTAAACGTCAGATCAATACAAAGATCTACATAATGTTTTTTTAAAGCCACGCTACATTTTAAATAGGATAAAGCTGCATATGTTATTGTTTAATGCGGAAAGAGTGTACTGTACAATTTTAAGCTGTGATAAATTGTATTACGTTCAATCTCTCGGAAGAGTGTGTATCATATACATCTAAATGAATGTCAGATAAGAAATAAAACATTTCCAGTGGGGTTTATGTTGTGCGAGATCAAAACCTGGACCCGTATTCATAAAGCAAATTAAGTGGAAAACATTGCTTAAGCCAAAATTTAAGATTTACATATCCTTATAAACCTTTCAGGGACACTATAAACCATCTATTTTAAGATAAATAGCTAGCTTTAGGTTTATTTATCCATAACCTTGTAAACAATATTAAGGAAATGTCTTAAACCGATGGAAAAGGGTGTTTCAATTTTTAATAAACATTAATTTAAGTTAAGATATTACTAAGAAGCTTTATGAATAGGGGCCCATGTGTTTAGGAATTGAAATACATCGAAGTCGTTGGCCTGCGGCCAATGGTAGCGATGATCTTTAAGTCCTGCTCACCAACTATTGAATTACGTAGTCCCGCCTTAATTCCATTAAGCGATGGAAAAGCCTATATTAGCTGGATTTTATAACGGACATTATGACAATAAAACACGTTTAAAAACCTTTTTTACGGAAAAAATGCGATAACCAGTTTAAAATTACCTATTAAATGTTTTAATTTTACAATATACAAACTTTTAAGCCGAAATTATGGTTTTTTATTTCATAACCCACCCAATCCCGTTTTCGCTTCTTGGAGAAGGGGTTGGATGGGGTATGAAAGTTAATATTCGGACCACGTAATGGATTTGAGACAATATAAACCCGCTGGAAATAGTTTAATTCTTAATTATACCATTTTTACTCATTTGAAGTTATGTACATTTGAAGCGCATCCGTGGTCGAGCGGTTAACGACCTTGCGTTGTAAACCTTCTCATCCCTAACCTCTGTGGGTTTGAGTTACACTGGGAGCTCAATATATAAGTGAGAACCTGTCGATTTTTATGGTTGGCGGGAGGTATACAGTACTTGTTTTACCCAGGAAACATGGGGTGTTCAGCCTTAAACACAAAACATCGACAGTCATATATGGCCTAAAATGTGCTAAAAATGACAAAAAACACCATTCAAACAAATAAACAAACAGTACATTTGAAATTCGACTTAACAATGGAAAAAGTGGTAACCTCAATATAAGCAAGGAAAATAGACCTTGTATGAAGAAAAAAGCAAGTGGTTTAATAGTGAATACGAAGATGCATTACATTTTGGTAACATATATTCTTGACGTATAGTATGTAATACGTTAGTGGAAATTCTTGCTCACTTTAATAGTTCTGCCTGGTCATATTAAACTGTCACCGGTGTTAACAATATTCTTGATAGATGTGTGGTTGCAATTGATGCGCGTCACATTTTAGATTTCAGGCGGTTTTTTTTATCGTTTATTGATGGGTTTTCCAATTCCTGTGACAAAGTTGATCATTAATTATTAAGTGTAGTCGCTAATGTATACATTACAAAACACATGTTCGGACATTTTTTTTGTGTTTTTTTTTGTAATAAACCGTAGTTGCTTCGTTTGTGGCTAGCGGTGTTTTTTAAGGGTACTAACATGTTCAAATAAACATGACATGGTGCAATCATGTTTGACAAGGACAATAACAATAGTTTCGGTGATTATTTTACTACAGACCTCTCCAAGGCGTAAACATTTTTTTACTAAAATGCGAAATCAGCACACCATGGTATTTTGTACAGCACTCTGTTTATTTCATTAAACACGTTTTATCTCGAATAAAATGAAAATATTGATCTTAGTACTTTACTTTATCACATAACGTCCCTTGTTAGCAGTGTCGAACACCCATTTAATATTCTAATGTATGACACACGTGTAATACAACCTGGAACGATTTTGATTGGTTGAGTTAAACCTGTAACACTACGCAAGTTTATTTACTGAAACTATTTTATTTATTACAAATTCACCCAGATCTGAGTCATAAACTTATTATATGTGACAGCTTATAAAAATAATGCACGTTATACAAAACATTGTTGTTGGTTTGTTAAAAAGTTGACGTAAACTGCTATTTTGTAAAGAGGTAAAACACGAACTCCTTTATACGCAACGTTATGTGTGAGACGCGAAGTTATGACGTCACATATTTTATGACGTTTTGGCGCTAAAGTGTGTCTGACGTCGTGGCGGTTCTATGTCCATCTGAATTAATTTTTACTATTAAATTTGAATGCAATGTTATGTGATAAAAAAGATCTTAAACTCGTTCCCATACCATATAAGATTTATGAAACTCGTTATGAATTATTTTTAATTTTAACTCGCCAAAAGACTCGTTAAAATTTAAATAATTCATAACTCGTTTCATTTATCTTATATGAAATGGGAACTCGTTTAAGATCCTCTATGTATGTTTTTCACGGGTCGATATTTAACAACGCTGATCATGTATTGGTTTCAAATCGAGATGCGTAAACGTAAGCAAACGACACAACGTAACAAACATGTGTTTTGCTTGATTGTTTTTAACGACATTTTTTTATGTTTTTAATAACTTCCATAAATGTAACAACATTACAAATGTCTCGCCGTTCATGCAACAATATTAAAGCTTTATTTTCAGATTCCAACGCAAAGAAACAAAAGTATGCGCAAAGAAAATCCCACAAAATGTAATTAACATGTATTTAAAAAAAAAAAGATCCCCAAATGGGCCTGAAGAGCTCACATGTTAGTAATGGTACATTCCATATTGCGAAATGATATAGAGACATAATAAGATGCATTGTACTTACACAGAACTGAGTGACGTCTTTTGACTTGAATATAAAACTCTTAGTTCGAAATGATGGGAAGAATATGAAAGAATATGAATGACAAGTAATCATTTAGGTATGTTAATTGAAAACCAATATATGTTTCTACAACAGCTTTATGTCCCGTGCGTTGAACTACTATTACTAAACGTTACTTAGAAGAATATGCTTATAACTCAGACGTCTTTGAAAATCTTCATAATGTAACTGATTTGTTTGCTCTCGGACATTTTTTATATATAAGTTTATCTTCGACCGACAAGTTTGATTTAGTGCGTGTTTTTTGTTGACTGTGTTCTATGTAAGCTGTTCGACTTTTTATACGTACTTGTATATCCTTTATGTAGTTATAAGTAATACAAGCTGAAGTTGATATTTATTAAAATACGTTTATATCAAGGAAGTTCCCAGACACAAGAACTAGCAAAACAGTAGACTGTATCTGGTTGTGTTTTTACTGGAGCAATCCAGTATACAGTGAGGAGTTTGTTTTGATTTTTTCCACATTATTGGAAGCGGTGCATTAAGTTACATAGTCTGAAACCAAATTATTCTGATTATTCTGCGTGTGTAATTTGAATAGTGAATAGCCACGTAGATAGAAAAAAGTAAAAGCCTCTGACGATTAATGGAAACCTACTAGTTAATGCAGAGCGAAAAAAACTACCTTCTCGAATACTAAATAACGTATACTGTACACACAGAATGAAAGGTACAATTATGTATTTTCTTGAAAATTGAATTGAATTGGATTGGATTTTATAGTCGCACCAACAGCCAAGGTCATATGGCGACTTTCCAGCTTCCATTGGTGGAGGAAGACCCCAGGTGCCCCTCCGGGCAATTTTCGTGCACGAGCGGGCACCTGGGTAGAACCACCGACGTTCCGCAAGCCAGCTGGATAGCTTCCTCACATAAAGATTCCTAGGCCTCTGAGGGATCGAACCTACAGCGGTGAGGGGCAAGTGATTTCAAGTCAGAGACGTTAACCACTCGGCCACGGACGCATAAGGTCAAAAGTATTACCTTTAGTAAAACCACAACAATTACGCTTACTATATATACAACCGTAACATAACAACAAGTGCATGTTTCAATTATGTTAGTGTTGTCGGATGATATTATATGGTTGACTTATATTATCATATCACAGCCGCATTTGCATAGGACTTCTAACCTCTCATCAAATTTGAAAATAAGCTTGCGTACTCGTGTGTGCCTATTACTTAGAAATTCAAACGTGTCATCACTGCCAACTACATACACTTAGTGCAGCATGAAATGTAATTATTATACACTCTACTTGTAACATTACTTCCAGTTGAGCGCTTTAGGTCAATTTGGGCATCTTATTTAAAATAAATGTAATAACGTTTAAGAGTTTTTCTCCGCGCATTATTAATTTCCTTTGTGTTAGAATCTGTCAACATTGTTGAAAAAAACGCGAGACCTCTAGAATTGTAGACTATATATTCTTTGGTGTTTACTCTGCTTTATAAACCAATCAGATGGCTTAGAATTTCAAATACTTGCACAATTTATTCAGGAAGATTTTAGTACCGGCGCACTTTGTGGTTTATAGTGTGACCTCCCTCTGTTTTGGTTTCTTAATGGTGAAGATTTCTCTTCATAGCCTCTATCCTTTACGTATTGGTTTGTAAATAAAATACTTAAAATGACATACACTAGATGTTTGATAGTCATGGACTATTTGTCAGTACCCTCTGCAGAATCAATGTATATGTCTAATTTGACGGCTGTGTTTGGATAAATTGATATATTGATACACTATATTATCTAATCGAAGCCAAACTGGACGTCTGAACGACATTCAGCAGATGAAACATTCAATGTCCATCAAGCAATCACATTCTGTTATGTAAAATACACATGCTTAACTTGACAAGTAACACTGCCATAAGCATGTTTATGGCAACAGCCGCATCATGAAGTTATAATAAAACTCGACGCCATAAAATGTACTTTTGGACGCCATAAAAACGTACTTTCTGTCATGTTTCACAACCATGCAAATGTAAACTAGCATAAGAGTATAACAAAAAAAACGTCTGTCAACTTATTTGATTCGGTGTCAGAACATTATTTGTAATATATATATATATTTCAATTGAACGCCTGAAGTCATACCAATAATGTATACATGTTTTCTGGGATATTGACGTGATCTATATGATATCATGGCACCACATTATACCCAGCGAGACAATGTACATCCCTATACAGACACGGAAAAATATCAAAGTGTTAAATGATTTATATATACCTGGTACATTTTCCCAGCTATCGTTATCCTCATCTTCCTAAGATTATCCACGGGAATGCACAACTGAGCGGATTACCCCAACTCTAGTCATTTATATAACAACGAGATTGCTTCTTTATTTAGTAGCTTTTAGTAAACAACAAATGATCGGGTGAATGCAGTTTTGTGGTCATATCGGGTTACATGTATATGGGAATATCGTGACCGTAGCCTTGTAAGTGTTTGATGGTTTGACATAACGTGATCCTAGAATAAAGGCGAACATGCGAAAACAAGTTATTTTGAATGAAATGTTTGATGTGTGTTAGGATTTAAAGCACGTATGAACATATGCTTAGTCTAAACTGTATAGTTAATATGGAATCATTTATTCAAAACATAGCTTTAACCATCTTTATATCACGGCGGTATCTAATTCAAGCATGCTCAACTTAATAATGCTGCAATACTGACATACCACGCCGTAGATATATACGAAAAACCCAAATATACCTATTTCCCCCAAATCCACCCAAATATACACCAAATCCACCCATAAACCTCCCAAATCCACACAAAATCTACATTACATGGTATTACAACGATGTAGTGGTAACAAATATCACAAACAAAATCATTTGAGAAAAATAAAGATATAGTTGTTAATTTATTTGTTAATAATGCATGTTTTTATCACGATGTGTAAAAATAAGGCAAACATTGTTAATTCCGTAATAAATTAACAACTATATCTTCATTTTTCTCAAATGATTATTTTATTTGTGATGTTTGGTACAATAACATCATTGTACCAGCATATAATGTAGATTTGGGTGGATTTGGGGGACATAGGTAGATTTGGCACCCCATGACATGACTACGTGTCACATTATACTGACTTTGGGTCGACCAGTCATTGCACTATCCGCTATATGTTAGACATCAATAAATGGAGCTAGTAGTACTATTATTTTTATGATTTGTTATGAAGTCTATTTTGACCAGACTCGGGTTCAAACCCACCACATTAAGTGTGCGAGGCGGATGTTCTTTCTTGCCTACAAACAACTTACTCAATAGTATAGCTAATGCGTAATTATGAACAGGACGACTAGTGCGAAGGTCGTCCTGTGCCAAAGTACATGCTCCGAGTAAATTGCATCGTACAATTCCAATGACATTTTTATGCCCCCGCATATGGTAATCGCACCGTCTGATTGCCCGTCCGTTCGTCCGAAACACACGGTCTCAGCCATAATTTGAAAGAACGGAAGGAATTCCATGAAACTTCACACACATGTGAACATAATTAGAATGTGTGTCATGTGCAAGAATCAAAGTTCAAAGTCACACTTGGAGGTCAAAGGTTAAATGAGCCAAAGTTTTCGGGGCCATTTGTCGCTTATTACTGTGATAAGTGCTGGTATTGTATATTTTTATATTGGTTTCGGTAAGTATAAACTGTTTCGTTATTATATATACGTGTGCTTCATTGTAATAATGTTATTTCTACAGTTTTGGCTGGAATTCGTCTGCTGTCGTCCATTTTCATTGTGCGCGAAATGATCAAATGTATGACGTTGAAACGTTGACGTCATGGATTTTCCTGGAGAGTTTTATCATCTATGCATTGAAACTTAATGTGTATTTAATTTTCTTTCACATAATTATACACTTGTAAAACCATGTTGATCCTAGGGACCTTTGCTGTCGTATTTTGAAAATAGGCGGGATTCGTTACTTTATAATTGAAAGTAGATCCTAACAAGCCGTTCAATACGAACCTTGTCACCATGCACTGCCGTGGTATATTGCAGAATTAGCACAATGTAAAATAACAGTATACACTAGTAACACAATAGTTTACTACGCGAAGATGCCAAGAGTTATCGTTCATAAGCATATAATTTATAATGGCCGAGAAGTTCCTCTGCTTGACAGAGTTATTCTATGAATACAATGACATTAATTTACATGTAGCAACCTTTGGTATTGCACCTTATCCCAAAATTTCGTTCCATGTTGAACGACCAGAAACTATATTCGGATTAATAAAAGTGGCATTCGGTTCGGAATATACTCAAATTGGTTTCTGATCTAATATTCGTTGGTAGTTAATTCACACGTCTGTCATTCATTAAGAGAATGAGATATTGGTCCACAGACAGCCGTTTTGACTCTCGGCCATCGGCCTCCGGCGAATACAACAGTCCTTGAAGTTTAACAATAATAAACAATTTGCGGTTCACACTTAAAGGCGATGTCACACACACATGGACTTTGTATTCTGCCTCCGGCCAATATGTCAGTCAACTCAGCAAATATAATTACACTTAATTAATAACACACTAATGATATGCAGCAGGCAGGGTCATACGAATTCCGAACTGGCCAATACGAGCTTAACTGTGAGGGCATGTATTGGCCTAATATAGCTCGTATTGGTCCAGTGAAGACTTTATACAGAACAGACTGAAATTGATATATTGGCAAAGTATAATTATTCATAACACTGCCTTAAATGTATTGTTAATTAATAAAATAGCAATCAAGCAAGTGTGTTCATCTTAATTGCTGCTCTGATATTAGTTCTTTCATATAAATCCGGTCTCATATTGATCCTGGTCTAATATGACATACATTGGACGTCTAATTGCGACACTATGAACTCGCCTCATATTGCAGAGGTGTATTAGTTGTATTCTCGTTATTGAGTATTCAACAACGTTAAAACATGTTTTATCATGTCGATCTGTATAACTCTGCCGAGAAACAGGGTGCCTGAGATAAAATCTTATCTCGGCAGTTACTTTCCTATCCATTCGCAACATCTCGTACACTGCTTCGCAGCATGACTCGAATGTAATACGCAGGTTTCCATATTGGTTACGTCATACTAGCGTGACGCGTGTCGGATTCCCGCTAAAACGAATTTGCATTCAAAATCAAAGTTATCTTCAACATTTTGCAATGTCATTTATCCGAATGCTCCATCTATAGTTTATTTACATGGAATTAGTGATAAAACCTTTATCTGTATTGTAAATAACAAACATGCCACACAAATCATACATCAACACGTGTGGCAAGCGGCCATAATGTTTATGTAGCAACAGCTTAGCAACATTGCACTATTTTCTGTGCCGTTGCCTTCCGGCTAACAGAATGTTAAGATTTTGAACATACCGAAGCGCCGTGATAGACACGAGGCGGGTTCCCGAAGAATGACGGGATTGGCCGAGTTTTCACGAATGTTTCCTATCATGTGAGGTGCACCTCTTTTGATGACGTCAGCACCTATTTTGATGACGTCAGTGTATATTTGATGACGTTTGGGTAGTTTTGGACGGGAAGAAAATGTAAATGAAACGAATGTAAACGATTAACATGATACATATAATGTCATGTTAATGCCTGATCATATCCAGTTTAATATGAAATAGGTGAAACCTATAGGGCGAGCACAGTTCATGTTTGATTGTGCGGTATGTATGCACCGGTATGTGCAAGTCTAGCTGCGAGAATCGTAGCTCTTATACATACCACCATAAGAGCCATGATTCTCACGTCTAGTGCAAGTCTACCTGTACGTGTCTTATGAATCTTGACATCCCACTCCCAACAAATTTCAATTCGTGTGTGTGTGTGTGTGTATTTCTAAGGATTATAGTCCGTCCGCCTACCCGACGATTATAGGCACAATGGAGTCATTATTTGCTCGTCATGCAATGGTTACAATTGACTACTCCATTTTTAAAGTATTTGGTATTACGCGGTCAGGGGACTCGAACCCACGACCTCCCGAATGAAAGGCAGACTCTCTAACCAGTACACCACAATGCTTCGGTCAAATTTCAATTCGTTCCCAGACAGGACAGATATGGCATAGAACGAACTTCGAACGGCTATCTAGTCATGATCCAGTCTGGATCGACATTGGCTGAATCAATAACCGTCAAAAAAGCTGCTACTACATCAGTGTATGTAAGATATATATAAATATATATATACATAAACCGTGATGCACGCGTACTTTTTTTTGCAGAACAACATGTAATTACGGTTTCAACGTTATGTCATTACGAAAAAATGTATATATAAGAGTTAAGCTTTTTTTATTCGAATATACGTCTTGTCTTCAACGTGTGTTAAATTGATTCATACGTATTGCCTAATCACTGATTCATACGTATTGCCTAATCATTATGATGATGTATGTTTGAGAAAAGTACAATGTTTTTTAAACATAGGAATTTGTTGTTTCGTACTTGGTGGTCCATTTTCAAAATATTAGTTAAATCAAATTTAGGGGGTGGAGGACACCGGGTCCGAATTTTTTCATCAATATATTCTGAAAATGCACCAAATTCATCAAATGCTATGTAGAAAAGACATTAGTTTGTTTCACCGTTTTTGATGTTTAGCACTAGCTGTGCTCAAGATACTTATTAGTTTCTACATCTACATTTTAAGAAACTAAGTGTCCTATTTAACCCCAATGTTTCTGTCGGTGGTAGAAAAACAAAAATAGTGAAATTATAGGACAGAGAAAAGCATAGATCGATTGAAGCAGAAGTCATGCAGGTAAAGTTTCCAAACCATGTTTTCATCACCTTCAAATTAGAACTACTCCGTAGCATCAGACCAAACCGGATGACCGGTCACAGGTACACTGGCATAGGAACGTATCATTTATATGGGGGTCCAGTGGAAACATCAAACTTTATTAAAGGTAACCAAAACAAAAAAGGGGAAGCACCAATAGTGGTGCGAAGGCCGGATTGCAAATTTAACATTTTAACTGAAAAATCTGTGTGAAAAGGGAGAAATAAATGACATAGTTAGGGTTATTTTTTCATATAACATTTGTAATGATATTGAACAAGTGTCAAGTTTCAAAGCTTTTCGACAATTCATTTTTGAAAAATGAGGAAAAGAAAAAACATTAACGAAAACTTCAAAACTCGTAGACGGACGGATGGATAGACGGACAGAAAGATGGAAATAAGCGTGGATTTGCTACGCAATCCAGCCAAAAAAAATAAGAAAAAATGTCTATTCATTATGGTGGAGTCTAAACACGACAGATTTCTGTTATTTCAGGCGTTTGTTTAAGCCAAAGGTTTTTCAACTATGTAAGTGAGTAATGTTAACAAAATGTAAATACATTTTATATAATTTGAACCGGCAATTTTAGTGGTAAATAAAAACACCTTAGTTTTGAAATTCGGTTAAGAAATAAATATTTTACAGACATCAATTTAAATGAGGTTTTTTGTATGTAAATTCCTATCTATCCGTCTACATCCTGCATTACCCTCTTTCAGGTATTATGTACATCTAACGTGTTGCTGGGACAGCAAAAAATTAAGAAATCAAATATAACTTCAGTTAGCCTCAATTGTTTGCTATCAATTTTTCAGGATGTCTTAATTTCGGTTAGCCCTACTCATTAAAACCATTTTTGGATATAAGGTCGAAGCGCACCAATATGCAAAATACTGGTAAAATACTGGTAAAATACAGGGTAAAATACTTTTTGAACTTCCCCTAACCCCACACGCCAGTCAAATTATTGGGATCTTGGGAAGGAGGTTGTTCCTACCCCTGTCAGTGTGAGTAACATCTTGGGACATAACCATCGTTTAGTCACTCTAGACCTGATATTGTTCTAAATACTAGTAGTTATATTTTTTCATAATGGACCATAATGTTACTGTGCGGTAAAAAAAGATGCGATGACAGAGTGGTTAGATTAGGCCTACTTACCTCTGGATATAGAAGTCTGGGGTTCGACTCCCAGAGTTTCACGTCTCGAGAATTGAAAACGCACTCCCTTAGATCTAGAACTTATTCGTCAGGCGCGTATCCAGGCATACGCACGTACGCTAATGCGTACAATTCGTCAGCAAAAGTGAAAAAATAAAAGTTCCAAATATGAAATATAGCTTGAGAACGCATCATTTGCCTCCTAATTTTCAAAATCAAACCCCCACCGCCGGGAGGGGGGCACACCTATCCCACACTCGCAGCGTTGCTGCTCGGTTCGCAGCTACGCTTCTCATATCTGGCGTACATTTCAATTGCTCCAGGTACGCCCCTGTTCGTGCAAGGTATTTAAAGTTACTGTGAAAGTATGTCATTCTTCCTACGGATGTAAAGCCGTTGGTCCCCTGTCATACTCTATTCAGGTTAAAAATATCGCTGAACTTCTGTGGTTATCACAAAAAAGCCAGCAGGTAAACTCATCCACAGAAACGAAAACTGTTATAATTAAAAAAATGTGTACAATACGTCAATACTATAGTATTGGAAGAAAGAAAGAAAGAAAAAAGAAAGAAAGAAAGATGGATCTGTAGCTCTCTGCTTGTTTACTAACAGACCATACGTCATAACGTGATGACATACGATGATAACGTAAATCAATGACGTCTTCTCATTTTATTATAATTTCCGTAACATTTCCGGAGATTGCCAGGTTGCTCGGTTTGGCACGAATGGAAATGGTATAACCTCGTCGGTTTCCGTCAATGGCTTTCAATAGTGGACGATCCGACTACGGAAATGTGCGAAGAATTCCGATTGCATTTATGGTTTTACGGGGAAATGGCGATAATGATAAACAAATGAAAGATGTTTTTTAACGGTAGTTATCAAATCTGATTATCCTAATCGGTTAGCAAGACATATAAATTTCTGCGACACGAAATCTACTTTTATTAAATTGTGAACTGTGTTGACGAATTTTGGCCAATGAACAATGCGCAAGGTAACACTTTGGGCAACGCTTCCGGTTAATGGCCGTTTTGGCGACATAGGTAAAAATGCAATTTCATTGTCATTTTTGGATGGGTTCGAGAAAGGTTTTTAATGTTTTTTCACCGCATTCTGCTTGGAAACACCATTCTTAATGATTTCTAAGTATGCTTATCTTGTTAATTTCGTAACGAAATATGCTACTTTACGGTTGTAGTCGCCCATAAACTACCGTAAATGACCCAAGAATGTTCAAAAAATGAAAAGGATGGATTGATATGTTTACTTTCGCTTGCATGATACCATAGGAGCTCGCTTGCTGTGCTCGCTATCAGGTTCGGCACGAAATAAATGAAGCCCTCGGCGCAGCCTCGTTGTTTTCTCAGCCTCAACTGATAAACTGGATAGGAGCAGGCACTAACACGATATTCTCTATCTATCTGATAATTTAAAGTATAATCAAAATGACGGCTGACTAATGAACATTAATTTCTCTGACGTCAATGAAATAATTTATGTTCTTCGTACAGGTATCGTACATCATCTGATTTTTTCTACCTGTCCATCAGTTTGTTCCATGTTGTAATTAGTAGTCAATGTGGAATAACGCCATCACGGAAATAAACACAAACGCTTATATATAAAAATAAGCGGTTTAATTAATCTGATGTTATATGACAGAAGTCATGCACCGCCGACTAAATGTTATATGACAGAACATGACAGAAGTCATACACCGCTGACTAAATGTTATATGACAAAAGTCATGCACCGCTGACCAAATGTTATATGACAGAAGTCATGCACCGCCGACTAAATGTTATATGACAGAACATGACAGAAGTCATACACCGGTGAATAAATGTTATATGACAAAAGTCATGCACCGCCGACTAAATGTTATATGACAGAAGTCATAAACCGTTGACCAAATGTTATATGACAGAAGTCATGCACCGCCGACTAAATGTTATATGACAGAACATGACAGAAGTCATACACCGCTGACTAAATGTCATATGACAGAAGTCATAAACCGTTGACCAAATGTTATATGACAGAAGTCATACACCGCCGACTAAATGTTATATGACAGAAGTCATGCACCGCTGACCAAATGTTATATGAGAGAAGTCATGCACCGCCGACTAAATGTTATATGACAGAACATGACAGAAGTCATACACCACTGACTAAATGTTATATGACAAAATTCATGCACCACTGACTAAATGTTATATGACAGAAGTCATGCACCGCTGACCAAATGTTATATGACCGAAGTCATGCACCGCTGACCAAAAATGTTATATGACAGAACATGACAGAAGTCATACACCGCTGACCAAATGTTATATGACAGAAGTCATGCACCGCCGACTAAATGTTATATGACAGAAGTCATACACCGCTGACCAAATGTTATATGACAGAAGTCATGCACCGCTGACCAAATGTCATATGACAGAAGTCATGCACCGTTGACCAAATGTTATATGACAGAAGTCATGCAACGCTGACAAAATGTTATATGACAGAAGTCATACACCGTTGACCAAATGTTATATGACAGAAGTCATGCACCGCTGACTAAATGTTATATGACAGAAGTCATCAACCGTTGACCAAATGTTATATGACAGAAGTCATGCACCGCCGACTAAATGTCATATGAGAGAAGTCATAAACCGTTGACCAAATGTTATATGACAGAAGTCATGCACTGCCGACTAAATGTCATATGACAGAAGTCATAAACCGTTGACCAAATGTTATATGACAGAAGTCATGCACCGCCGACTAAATGTCATATGACAGAAGTCACAAACCGTTGACCCAATGTTATATGACAGAAGTCATGCACCGCCGACTAAATGTTATATGACAGAACATGACAGAAGTCATACACCGCTGACTAAATGTTATATGACAGAAGTCAAACACCGTTGACCAAATGTTATATGACAGAAGTCATACACCGCCGACTAAATGTTATATGACAGAAGTCCTACACCGCTGACTAAATGTTATATGACAGAAGTCATAAACCGTTGACTAAATGTTATATGACAAAAGGCATACACCGCTGACCAAATGTTATATGACAAAAGTCATACACCGTTGACTAAATGTTATATAATTGAAGACATAAGTAGTATAGAAAGTGAGGGTTCTGGCGCAGTTTTCCCTCGCGGGGAATGAGAACAACTAGTGAAATATGCCAGGGGGGTGTACTCAGGCGTAACTCTCATTCACACCACCAGGATCTAAATGTAAGCCACGCCTAAGCCAACACCAACATATTTCAGCAGCTTTCTCAAGCAACCCCACTCAGGGAAACTCACCAGAACCCCCACTTTCTATACTACTAATCAATCCGGTTTGTCATTTTAATAGCATAACATTTGCAACTCGTTAGGAGAGCGCAATAATTTTATTTTATTCCTACTTTCGCCGAATCTACTTTTGGCGAAGTTGTTCAATAACATTTGCAACTCGTTAAGCAAAGTCAGACGGAACCGGGCAGTAGTCTTCATCATCGCTCTGCATATCATTTTACTTGTATGCTAGCGTATCTTGTCCATTATCTAATATGTACCGTTTATCATCATAAGCTGATAAACTGTTTTTATTTATTGCATAGCTGCTTATGTTATGCTTTTGTGATCTAATAACTGTCATCTCATGATGAGCTTCTGTTGCTGTAAACAAAATCTTTTTGTAATCGTCATGTGCTATCTGTTTTTTAACAACACACTTTTTTACACCCTTGCATTTCTTTGCGCTAACCTCATTATCTAACACATACGAATATAGTTTACTTCGCAACCCAACAAATTCAACAATAGGTATTCCACACGTTTCATCTTTCATCTTGCCAATAACTTTTTTATTATCATTAAAATGAAACTGACTTTTTGGATCATAATCACAATTATCAAACAGTTCTTTATCCTTGTAAAAGTCTGCGTACACATCTGTTGTTTTTATTTCATAACACAAGGAATCGGTATCAGTAAATAATAACTTAGCTTTTTTATCATAATTGTTTTTGATATAGTTGTAATGGAAATCATACATCAAATATTTTAAATGAACCTCCTCGTCGTGAGTTAATTTCACATTAATTCTTTTTCTCAAGTTTTCCATAGTTTTACCAAAAACTGAATTGTTCATCAGTTTGAAGAAATCCTTTTCAAAAGCATTTTTACCAGCTGTTCTCTTAGCAGTATTAAAATCTATGTATGTCTTCAACCACTCTGATTCGTCGAACTGCAGTATTCGATGTGTCTTTGTTACTTTCATCCCAAGTTTTTTGTATAATTCTAAGTTTCTAAAATGCACAACATACTTTTCTTTATTTTTCAATGTCGTAACAAGTTTATTAACATTACAATGTCCTAAATTAAACTTTTGTTTTAAATTTTTACAATAGTCTGACAACCACTCATCTTTGATATTTAAACTTTCTGGGGCGAGAGGATAATCATTATGTGAGTCATGTAGTTTTTCGGGATACTCAATATCGCACTCAACAATGTAATTTGATTTTCCTTTTATAAACTTATCAACCCACTTGAAGTTGCCAGTAGGTAACAGCTGACACATAGCCCACCCGTACAAGTTATTAGCATCGAGATATATTATGTACTTGCTTTCTTTTTTCTTGTCATAGTTTTTCATATATGTATTGTTAGCTTGTGAATATCTGTTTGCAATATAACTCGTACCGCCTCTTAATCCTTTTTCCACAAACAAATATTGATCAATATCAGTTATTAAATCAAGTTGGATACCAGTCATCTTGAGGCATTCATCCCAGGCTAACCCAGGACTACTGAAGTAATGGCAAGGATCTAATTTGTAATACTCAATGCACATTTTTCTAAAGTTTTCAAAATCATCTGTCAGCAGCAGCACATCAGTCTTAAGATACAGATCATGATATTCTCCCATATTTTTAATCTTAAATGTTTTCCATATTTTTTTAGCGTGTTCATAATCCGCATCTGAAATGTGCTCATCATTTAATTGAGAATAAAAGCTATCTTTGCCAGGTAACTTAGTATCCTCGAAACGTTCAAAGCTGTTCATGTAATCATAAGGATAAACACCTTTTCGTTTTAGCAAGTCTAGCTTTTTATCGCTATATTCTTGAGATATGTATTGAAACGACGGAACGTTTTTTACTAGATTATCTAATGATTGGGACATGAACTGGAAACTATCAATAAATACTAAACTTTTTCCTAACATGAAAGCCATATACTTTTCCATGTTATTTGGTATCACATTTATGTTTTGTTTAAACTTTCCGATGTGTTGCATTATGAAGTGAGAGTCATATCCTCTCAAGTTATGAAACACAACAGGTATTTTTCTAGTCAACCTGAAATTAATATTACACATATATCATGAGCGCTTCCCCCGTACTTTCCAGTTATATGACAATGGTCCCTGACTTTTCTAAGAGAGTTTTCATATGCTACTGTGCGGCTTGGGTCATCTTTTTTAAGAGTTATTGAAAAACCATTACCACAAATATGGCATGATTTAGATTTTTGGAATCTAGCTTCTTCTTCCTGTGACATCACCAAATCTTTCTTAAAATGCGTATTCATAGTTTTCTTGCACCACTTTTCTTCTGCTATCATTTTTTCTAAAAACTTGTAAACAGCATCAGGTCCTCTATACGTTACAACTGGTTTTGAATATTGATCATCATAACAACAAACAACCTTGTATCCATAACCACAATCAGTATGTTTTTGATATGCTTCTGTGTGTGATTTTTTAGGATTGTTCGATACTGAAGAAATACTTTCAGTTACTGCTTCAAAATCAGCATATATGACAAACGGAACCATTAGCTGTCTGTCGTAGTTTTTAAACTTAACTTTTTCATCTTTGTTTGGCATCTCTACTGCTTGCTTACCATTAAGTGAAAGACAAACAGGTTTATGTTTTTCCGGAACTCTTTCTAATTTAAAGCACTGCAAGCATGTTTTACAAAACCATATTTTATTTGAATGTAATGTTTGATTAAACATTAACCTGTTAAAATCTTTTATCCACACGTAATGATTTTTTTCTTCTTCGGTGATTAAAAGCATATCACATGTTTTTTCTGCTTTATTTTTTGATATGTGCAACGGGTATACTTGATTATCTTCATACCCAAATATGTTAAAACAAATGTTGCTTTGTTTTTCTATTTTTGGGATTTGTTTGATAGTAACAGGAAATGTAATTCCTTCATAATTTAGATCACCAATATGCTTTTTGTACTTTGTTATTCTTTGCAGATCTTTTTCAACAGGAAATTCATAAGCCAAATGGCACCATCTGAAGTATTCGTTATCTTTTTCATTTTTTATATTGATCAATCCTTTTTTAGGATAAGCAAGTTCTTTTGGTAAATCCAAATAAGAGCTGCCTCGTAGAGGCTGATACTGTATTCGATTTATATAGTGTGCATCTACTGATTCAATTTGCCAACCACTTCCCAACTGAAGCCAATTTCCAATTCTATTCATAATTTCTTCTCGTGCTTTGTCTAATGCTTCTGATATTTGATTTTTGTTTAATATTATTGTGGCCTTTGAGATAAAGTAAGCTGTTTTGTATATAATATCAAAACTTACTATTTTTTTAAAAGTAAGTTTTATATCAACGCTTAATTTAAATCCACCTGTTTTTCTTAGTTCTTTTTTAAGAAAATTTACAACTTTTGATTGTGTTTTTTGTAGTTGTCTGAGCGGATCTTTCCTGACGATAACATTTACTTTAAAAACCTTGCTATATTGTTTTGGGGATGTTTCAATTTCTCGGATACTCATTATATAATATTACATAAGATTATTTCTTTAAGCCCCTATTAATTAATTATTTTGAAGTAAAATATTTATTCCCCGGTTAGATTATATTATTTATCCGTACATAATAATTTTAATTCCTTGTTCAAGTAAAACATCATAGTGGGCAATAAAAGAAACTTTGTATAAAGTTGGATGGTAACTGGTTGCCTCTGAAATTTGTTTTTTACACAAAGAACATAGTTTGTTTATATCTTTTTTCTATTTTCCATGGCAGTTTTAGTTGTTTTGCCATTGTTATGATTCTGTCCGTCAAATCTTGAAAGTTGAAAAAAATTAAAAGCGCAGCATCTAATTTACTGGCATTTTCAAAATCAACCGTTTGAGCATGTGCTATTTGATCTTTTTTAAAGTTATTGATTTTAATTTCTACTTGTTCCATTATAATATTACATAAGATAATATTTGTTAAGTATATTTAAATATATGATGCTATAGTATCATATAATGAATTGCAAATATTGTGAAAGAGTTTTAGATATTATTGATCCTCCTGGGGTGTGCATAGATTGCATCTTATTTCACACGACAAAGAAGCTTTGTAAATATTGTACCAGAGCCAAGCTGTGTTACAAGTGTACATACGCATGTGTGAATTGTAACGATACTTGTGAAGTTTTCGATAACGAGCGTGTTTGCCTTAATTGCGGCACTCACAATGGTTATAATCGTATCACAGGTTACAACTACAGCCAAAAGAAAACTATTTACCACAGGAAGTATCATTTAGACAAATACTTGGTAGCATTTGATTTGTCTTCTGCAAATAGGCAAAGATTTGAAGATTTGTTTTACAAAATTGTAAAGATTTTGGATCAGATAGAAGACCGAAAAAGATCAATCAAATTTGAATACATTTTTCAAAAAATATTTAAAATATTAAAAATAGAAAAAGAAACAAAACTGATTAAAACAAAATCAACCAGAGACAAGTACGATAGGATATGGAAACAAGTTGAATTACAGCTTAATGCCATGACTGTTTAACTTGAATCTTTTCATATACATTTCCAGAGGCTCTGTAAAGTTATCATTCTTTTGAATCTCTAATATTTTATTGAAGGTAATCCTAATTACCTCTTCATCATTTTCTAGTCCTGTTGTTGTTTGGACATATGATAAAAGTTGCTTAAAACTCCTATGATGTGTTTTTAACAAAGTCTTTTTTTCTGCTATTCTTGTTTTACTCACTAAAACAGCAACTACTGGAGGAACTGCACCAACCACAGTTATGAAAACAGGAATTGCTGGAACTAATGCTAGGAGAGCACCACAACCAATTATTCCGCTGGTAATCTGTAACGTTGTGTTTATAATACCGCACAATTTATAACTGCGTCTGTATGCAGCTACAAGTCGCGTCAAGTAATCAATTAATTCTTCTTTGGTTTTCATGTATAATTACAGTTAGACAATAATTTAATTAAAATATTTAGAAAATAGTTGCTCGTGTTCTTTGGGTAATATTTTGCCTATTTTTAACAATTCGTCGATTATGCTAATACCTTTATTTATTAGCTGTGGGCAATTATTCCCTGATTCGATGCTTCCGCATACCAACTCAAGATCATCCATCAAATCATTAGGATTATTGTAATATTCAACATCAGCACAACCTCCTAAAATCTTTTTGAACTTTGAAGAACCCTTGTGAATTGGTAAATCAGATAATTCTGTTAGTTTCTTAAAAGCATTCTGAGACAGCTTTGAATAAGTTTTTTTATTATTGTAACGCTTTGTTATCAAGTCTATAAAATCATCATCCACTTTCATATCTAACCCAATAGCTTTTTCTTGCTTGGCAATAAGTTTGTGGTGGCCAACAAGCTCGGGTAAATCAATTTGCAACATTCCATAGCGGCCATCTTTGTCAACTTTGTAAGAGTTTCTTTTTTGTTGTAATCCCGTGCCTGAAAAAACTTCACTATGCACAAGCAGTGCATCAATTCTTTCTCTATAATATTTTATGGCTTCTGACTCGTTTTTTATTTTTTCCCGGATCTGTTTATATCTTTCTTTCATGGGTGTAGTCTTTTCTTTTCTAATCTGGTTAGAAAGAGCAGTCATGTGACGACCATTTTCTCCGATTATACTACTAACATTCCCGAGTATGCGTCCGATTTCTTGATCACCTTCGGCTACTCTCGACGGCAAGGGTAAGTCATATTTATATATTACTTCTTTATTGATTCCAGCATCTAGATTAGCAGTAGTTGGTTCTTCAGCGAATAACTGGGGTAATCCCTGATACATTTGTTTTTCTTGTACTTCCTCGCCTATTGCTGCTGGAAGAGCGGCTAATTGCTGACTTATTTTCGGAAGAGAAGCTAACTGCTCGGTTAGCTGTTCTGACTGACTTTTTATTTCGCTAGTTACAGGTTTAAATATTTCTTTGTACAACTCACGACTAGCTCCTTTTTCTAGTCTGTTTTGAGTAACTTTATTCTCGTATTCTTTGACAAGCTCACTCGCTTTTCGCTTTTTTTCTGCTATTTCTTTCCATTTTAACAAAGACATGTATAATATAAGGTTAGATTAAAATAAGTTAAATTAAGACAAGTTGATATGAGTTAAACCAAGTTAAGATAACTTAAATCGAGTATTATGCAGTTTTTGTTTTCTTTTTTACTGCTTTCTTTTTAACCGCAGGTTTAACTGCTTTCTTAGCTGCAGGTTTAACTGCTTTTAATTTTTTTCTGATGAGTCTAACATTTGCATGTGCTTTTTCAGACTCATTTAGTATTTTAACCAACTTTTTTTCCAGACGTGTTATCTCACTAGGAAATTCAGATTTGCTTAACATTTTATTTATATGCTTCCTCTCCGCTTCTAATCCTATCAAATAAATAATATTTGGTCGTTCTTCTGTTTTCGGCAAACTTCCTGGATTTTTCATTGTTGGTCTCCAGACAGCAGGATCTGCATCTTTTTGTTTTGTAGGTTCTGGGATATTCATCTTAACCTTTTGTAATCCATAATATCTGACTTGATTAGCTTTAAAACATTCTGCTTCTGTTCCAAGTTGTTTACCACGGGGGATTTCTTTTATTCCACAATATACTTTAGACATATATAATAAAGATTAGATAAAAAAAAAAAAATCCCATGGTGAACGCTCCCAATCATAGTAAGTAGGATCAACGAATTTTTGACCTTAGTAGTACTTAAACCTAGGTTCAGCTTTTGGCTTAACTGCTTTCTTAACTTCCTCGGCTGCTGCCTCATCTTTTTGTATTTTAATCCATTCTTCCGGGGTTATGTCTTTTACCCAGAGTGGATTAACTGCTTTCTTAACTCTAGGCTTAACTGTTTTCTTAACTGCCTCGGCTGCTGCCTCATATTTTTGTATTTTGATCCATTCTTCCGGGGTTATGTCTTTTACCCAGAGTGGATTAACTGCTTTCTTAGCTCTAGGCTTAACTGCTTTCTTAACTGCTTTTGTTACTGCAGGTTTAACCGCTTTTGTTACTGCAGGTTTAACTGCTTTTGTGACTGCAGGCTTGACTGCTTTTTTAACTGCTTTTTCAACTGCAGTCTTAACTACTTTTTGTAATCCGTAATATCTAACTTGATTAGCCTTAAAACATTCTGCTTTTGTTCCAAGGCGTTTGCCGCGAGGGATTTGTTTTATTCCACAATACACTTTAGACATATATAATAATACTTAGATAATATTAATATTATCTGACTATTATTATAATGGAAATTCCAAACTATGATATGAAAACAGAAAACGGTAATTTTAAACAAATATGGAACTTTATGCCAGACTGTTGTTTTAGAATGTTAATTTGTGGTAATTCAGGTTCTGGCAAGACGAACACACTAGTTCACATGCTGCTGAAACCTTTGGTTTACTACGACAAGATTTACTTGTTTGCTAAAAACTTAGAGCAGTCCAAGTATCAGGTCTTATCGCAAAAACTTGAAAAGATAGCAAAAAAGAATAAAATCCCGGTCAAAGACATATTAGAATGTTCGAATGATGAAATTATCCCTGTGGGTACCTTAGATTCAGATAATCAGAAGATAGCTATTTTTGACGATTATGTTTGCGAGCGCAATCAAAACGATATTATTAATTATTTCATCCAGGGAAGACATAAAAATTGTTGTGTGATTTATTTATCTCAATCTTATTACAAAACTCCCAAAGACATTCGGCTGAATTGCTCTCATTACATCTTCTTTGCAACTCCAAGTATAAATGAAATAAACATGCTTTCTAGAGAACAAGATGTCAGCAAAGAGCAGTACAGAAAAGCAACTGACAAGCAGTACGACTTTCTGTATCTAGATCGCCCTAGGAAGTTAGTAAAGCGTAACTTCAACGGTGAAATTTAATCTAATCATATTATATATAATGGGACTTTTTAATGATCTTGGTGGGGAAGTTACTACTGGCAGTGTCAATATTACAAATTTTGGTATTGTGCTGTCTGAGTATGTAAAACAAAAACATCTGGTTAATTATCTTAACAAGGGCAGAAACCAGGAAAATGTTTTGAGAAGTGAGCTCAACATGGATAATAATAAAATTACCAATGTCGGCAATCCAGTTAAAGCAGATGATGCAGCAACAAAGCAATTTACTGTAAGAAGAGTAACAAAAATCATACGTGATTATAATATTGATAAAATTCCAGACATGATGTTGATAAAATTCCAGACATGATGAACAATTTGACAACAGGTGTTGAAGATAAACTAAGTCTGATACAAACAAAGTTACAAGCAAACCGCGAGAAAATGCTCGAAATTCAAAACGGATTGAAATAAAACTTCTGAGTGATGCTTTGAAAGAGTTAGAAAAGAAAGAAGATGTATTGGAAGAGAGTGAAAACTACAAGAAATTAAGTAAACAAATAAGAGCTGGTGTTCAAAATATTAATGCACGGATTGGGGAAATCAATACACAAATGGTTGACAATAATGAACTAGAAACAGCTATTGCTGATGCTTCAAAACAAATGAGAACTGCTTTTACTACCGAAATAACTCAAATTAAAATATCAAATGAGCAGATAAACACCAACGTTGCCGATATCAACAAGGAATTTGAAGACATCAAAAAGAAAATGGTTGACGGTAAGTCGCTGGAGACTGCTCTGAACAAACTGGTTGACACTGATAAACTTGAGACTGCACTGAGCAAACTGGTTAACACCGATAAACTTGAGACTGCTACTGATGATGTTTCAAAGCAATTGAAAGCCGCCCAGGAAACAAGAAACGCAGCTTTTGATGGTGAAATAGCTTCATTAAAACAGTTTAATCAAATGTCTGGTAGTCGACACACAGCAATTCTTGGTATAATTGATGAGTGAAAGTAAAAGTAGACTATTTAAGTCGGATTCTAATTCTTGAAGCTACAATAGACGAAATTAGTATTATAAAAGATAGCGCTGGTTATGCGTCGTACCCGACACGAAAAACACTCGAAAGAACCAAACGTGATACTTTTCCCGAAGCATTTACTTTTGTAACCAATCCGCTTATAAAAAGTGAAATATATGTTACAGAATATCTCGGAGTTGGTACACGTCCCATCGGCGCAACAATTGTAAAACCCGGGCGCTATATAGTTGAAGCAGACCTTACATATACTGTTGCACATACAGACATTGGTATAGAATGGTTTAGTTTGTTTAATAAAGGTGCTGATGAGCCGCATGTTCAACCAAAAATAGAAAATGGTAAACGAATACTAAAAGAAACATCTGAAGTATATTTTCCAAAATCTCAATATTGGACCATCTCACCGAGAATAAAACGTGGCGCTACGCAAGTTTTCAATTTTGAAAAATCAAGTTTTAAACTGTATTACAAAGGTGATTAATTTTATCTACTAATATGTATAATGGAACAAAAAATTGTATTATCATCAGAGAAAGCGTCAATAATTAATAGCTCAAATACACCGAGTAATTTTACAACTGTGTTTAACAGACCGTTGATATTAGGTAGGAACAAACAGTATGGTATTGGGCTCGATAAGATTAATTCCATGACTTACTCGTGGTATAATATTAGTGAGGATTTTAATAACAAAGTGATAAGGTACCACAATGGAACAGATTGGAAAAGTATTATTTTTACAAATTGAAATTACAGTTATGCTGATATCGATAACTACATAAAAGAAACATTGACTGCAAACAATGATTTAACCGATGACTCGCCTGTCCCGATAAAAATTGAGTTTGATTTATCAAGTTTTAAATGCTTGGTTACCATCCATAATAATTTCATGCTTGATTTAAGAGAAACAAACTTTCATACCTTGATCGGGTTTGACAAAGATGCAGTTATTAGGGAAACTAAATTTGGAACTGTGACACCAAACATAACAAATTCTATCGATACATTGTATATCCACTGTGATTTGATAAGTAATTCTATTGTTGATGGATCATACGGGGATGTTATTTATGAAATAAGTACAGCTGATCTTACGAGATCATATCCTTTCAAAGATGAACCGATAAGAGTCGGGTTCTGCGAAGTAAACAAAACGATCATTAACAGTATTAATATTTACATAACCGATTTCTCCGGTAAGATTATTAATCTTAATGGTGTCCACACATCATTTCGTTTTGTTTTGAAGGAATTAATGTAACATAAGTTATATGGTATGTTTAAAAAACGTTTATGACACTAGCACGGGAACATATACTCAAGTTGATCGATTAACTGGAGCTGGCATATTTGACATTTTGTCAAAAGTCGGATCAAAGATATTCAGCAAGTCTGTGAAAACCGCAGGCAAGAAAGCATTAGAAACTGCTGGTAAACAAATCATAGAAAGCGGCTCTAAAAAACTTGGAGATGAAGTAGGAAAAATGGCTGCTGATAAGTTAGTTTCAGTTATAAAACCTAAACCAAAAGGAGAGATGATTTTAAAAGAACTTACAAAGGCTGATAAGAAAAAAGAAGTTGTAGCTGAAACTGAAGAAGATGTAGCCGGGGCTGAAGAAGATGTAAATGCAAAAATTAATAGATTACTATCCGGAAGGGGAATTCATACAAGAATTAATCGATTAATTAATAAAAAATAATCTAATTACTAGTATATATAGATGTTTCGAAGTAATCAATATAATACTAGATACGAGGATGTACCTATTCAGTTAGATACCCCCGTGACACAACCAGGAAATAATACCAGACAAACGAAAAGTGGTTATCAGTTTACAATAAATGATAGAAGTTCTTACTTTGATTGGTATAACGCATATTTTGAAATCAGTTTTCGAGTAAACAAAGTTTTGAATGGAGACGCTTTTGCAGACGCTGACAGAATTGCCTTAATTAACGATGCAGCTTCAATGATTGATCAAATGCAAGTAAAGCAAAATGGGAAAATAGTTTACGATGGAAATACTCTTCACAGATTTGTTAATATCAAAAGCTTGCTTGAAATTTCTGACGATTATGCAAAGACAACCGGAACAAACGAATACTTTTATTTAGATAATACGACTGCTGCAGAATCTCGAGATGATCAGGCTGGTTATAACCGAGGATTTACTGCTCGTCATACTTTAATCATAACTAATCGAAAAGTTGACTCTATAATTCCATTGATCAAATATTCCTTCTTTGGAGGTTTGGAAACAAACATGCTTCCTCCTGGCCAAATTCAAATTAGCTTGCAACTGACAAATGATGTGTTAATTTTCAAATCAAGTGGTGATGATGGTCGAGTAGTTATTAATAAATTAGTTTTGTGGATACCCAGAATGATATTTAACTCAGATGGTTTAAGTTACGTAATGACAAATCATATGACATCAACAAGATGGACTTATCTTCGTGAAATGATAAAAGAAAGTGGAAGTTCTCAACTAACTGAATCCGTATTTAGAATAACGGCTGGAGTCAAAAGTCCCAAACATGTGTTTGTGTATTTGCAAAGGTCAGACAAGAGTTCACACCAAGAGCGAAATCCTCACCTTTTGGATACTTTTAAACTAAATGCTGGTGATGATACTTCTTATTTGCAAACAGCTAGATTGGAAGTTGGAAATGGAGTTTATTATCCAGAAACTGATTACAGTTATGATAATATTATAAGAATATTCAGAGATGTTATTAATTATTCTTAAAAACAAAATGATAAAAACACTGGAACTTTACTCAATAAGGGTAATTTTAAAAATCTCTTCGGAATGATATATTTCGATTTAAGTTACAAGGGAAATGAGGTTAGTGTTGATCCAAAACAACTGAATTTGAGATATAAATTAAATACAATTCCAGGAGCTCCTTATAAAGCTTATGCTCTCGTTCTTTATGAGGAAGATGTTGTTATTGATACTGTCGGGAATGAATTGGTAATAGTTTAATCTAACTCATAATATATATGACTTACATAAATTATTCAGTAAATTTAACAGATGGACAGAAACAAAGTTTAGCGAAGGCTTATGAAAACAAATGTGAATTAACACTCAGGTTAAAAAATAACCAACTAGCTGGGAATTTTCCTTTGCTGCTAACAGCTACTCAAATTAATAATATTAACAAAGCTGAATCTGATGGACGGGGATTAGACATAAATATATCAAAATCGCAGATGAGATCCCAGTCTAAAAATGGAGGCTTTTTAGGTGCATTAGCTGGTTTGTTAACTAAAACAATATTACCAACAGTTGCTAGATTTGCTCCAAAGATATTAGGACCTCTAGCAACTGGGGCACTTAGTGGTCTGGCAAGTACTGGAATTGGCAAAATATTTGGAAATGGAATGGTAACTGTTCCTGCTGATAAAAAACAAACACTTCTAAAATCAAATAAATTAACAGCTGCACAAAGAAAAAAGATAGCAAAGTCAAAAGGCCACTGCCCTGTTAAACTAACTAAAAACAACAGCAGGACGGAGGATTTCTTGGAATGCTTGCATCATTAGGAATTCCATTGACTGGATCGCTTATTAGTGGCTTAACTGGAAAAGGTTTGCAAGTAGACAGAAGAGGACATGGTTTACAAGTAGACTCGTAAATCAGGCCATACAGAAGTATCCCATTCTTAAAAAAAAATTAAATTTTAAAAATGAACCTATATCTAACTTAGATATAATGAAATGGGTTAAGCAGCTAGGTATACAGAACTTCAGGGGAGTGTTTAGCAAGAATAAATTACCAACAAAACAAAATAAAAAAGAATGTGGCATTATTAATCTGGATGATTATATTGGACCTGGCACACACTGGACTTGTTACTATGATAATTATTACTTCGATCCGTTTGGCTTGAGCCCACCAAAAGAAGTTTTAGCGTACATACCTGATATAAAATACAACACTATTCAATACCAAGATAAAACAAGTGTTCTGTGTGGATATTTCTGTCTGTTTTTCATTAAAAAGTTACAAAAAGGAAATAGCAGGTATGATATTCTTTACAAATTATTAAAACCATACAAACCAATAGAAAATGAAAACATTATAAAATCATATTTTGTAAACGAAGTTTAATCTAATCATATTATATATGAGTTACTGTATTAAAGAAAAGATGGTTACTGAAAATATTAATCCTCAGTATGTTTTAGCAAAAAATGATAGTAAAATGTTAAGAGCAACGTGTGCGTCTTGTGGTATTACTAAAACAAAGTTTGTTAAAAACATAGAAGGTGGAAATATTGATATTCATAAAGCTTTGCTCCCTTTGCTACCCAAAAAAGGGCTAACACTTCCTGGTTATAAATATTGCGGTCCTGGTAATCCACTTGATAGCGGAGAACCGGTAAATGAATTGGATGCTGTTTGTAAAGATCATGATTATTGCTATGACGAAAATCCTAGTAATAAATCAACATGTGATAAAAACATGCTTGCTGGTTTGAAATCTAGTAAGTCTAGAACTATCGGAGAAAAGATTGCTAAGAATTTGATAGTAAAACCAGTCATTAGTACAAAATATAAACTTGGTCTTGGAAACCCAAAAAACTAAAAAAAGGCGTTGAAATGGACTGACAAGTTAGCAGATGAACTTCATAAACCTATACGAAGAAAGTTCACTCAACGCCGTGTGATTGTTAATGAAATTGATAAAATATGGTCTGCTGATTTGGTTGTTATGCAATCGTTTTCAAAGTATAATAAAGGTACTAAATATTTGCTTACTGTTATTGATTTATTTAGTAAATTTGCTTGGGCTATACCCGTTCCAAATAAAACTGGTTTAGAAATTACTAAAGCGTTCCAACAAATAATGAGTACAGGAAGACAGTGTAAATTGTTGTGGGTTGATCAAGGTGTGGAATTTTACAACAAAACGTTTAAGCAATTTCTTGATGATAATAATATCGAAATGTATCACACGTTTAATTTTGGAAAAGCTGTAGTTATTGAACGATTTAACAGAACATTAAAAGAGAGGATGTGGAAATTTTTTACAGCTAACAATACAAATACATATTTAGACGTGTTGCAAGAAATGGTTGATAAGTATAATAATACAAAACATCGGAGTATTAAAAAGACACCAACTGAAGCTAGTGACGAGAAAAATAAAGGAACAGTGTATTTCAACTTGTATGGAAAAATGAGAAGTAATCAAATTAAGCCAAAGTTTAAAATAGGAGATAATGTTAGAATCAGCAAATATAAAAGAACGTTTGAGAAAGTCTATACTCCAAATTGGACTGAAGAAATATTTGTTGTTGATGAAATGCAAAACACAAATCCTGTGACATACAAAATAAAAGATTTAAACAACGAAAACATTGACGGAAGCTTTTATGAATTAGAAATGATAAAAGCAAAGCAAGAAATATTTAGGATTGAAAAAGTAATACGACGTGATTATAAAAAGAAACAAGCATTGGTTAAATGGAAGGGTTACAATGAGGATTTCAATAGCTGGGTCTCATTTAAGGATATTGAAAATATTAAATAAGGGCTTAAAAATAATAACATATAATATTATTATATAATGGGACAAGAAAGATTAGAAAAGGTTTGCAGAAAACTTAACAATTTAAAAGATAAATATAGAAGAGAATTGATGAGAAGCAGGCAACTCCAAGTAGAATATGAAGTAGTTCGTGATGATTTTATGGACACTAAAAAAAGACGACTGCTGATCGAAATGGATAATTATGAACGTGAGCTAGCTGGAAACAGAGAAGAGCTTCTTGAACTAAAATACAAAATAGCAAAGTGTAGGAAAATAAAATACTCCATGGTAAAAAATAATATGCAGAGCGATGATGAAGACTACTGCCCGGTTCCGTCTTACTTTGCTTAACGAGTTGCAAATGTTATTGAAAAACTTCCCCGAAAGTAGATTCGGCGAAAGTAGAAATAAAATAAAATTATTGCGCTCTCCTAACGAGTTGCAAATGTTATGCTATTAAAATGACAAACCGGATTGATTAGTAGTATAGAAAGTGGGGGTTCTGGTGAGTTTCCCTGAGTGGGGTTGCTTGAGAAAGCTGCTGAAATATGTTGGTGTTGGCTTAGGCGTGGCTTACATTTAGATCCTGGTGGTGTGAATGAGAGTTACGCCTGAGTACACCCCCCTGGCATATTTCACTAGTTGTTCTCATTCCCCGCGAGGGAAAACTGGGCCAGAACCCTCACTTTCTATACTACTGACATACACCGCTGACTAAATGTTATATGACAAAAGGCATACACCACTGACCAAATGTTACATGACAGAAGGCATACACCGATGACTAACTGCTATATGACAGATGGCATGCACCGGTGACTAAATGTTATATGATTGAAGGAATACACCGCTGACCAAATGTAATGTTACATGACAGAAGTCATACACCGCTGATTAAATGTTATATGACAGAAGTTCTACACCGCTGACTAAATGTTATATGACAAAAGGAATACACCGCTGAACAAATGTTATATGACAGAAGTCATACACCGTTGACTAAATGTTATATAATTGAAGGCATACACCGCTGACTAAATGTTATTTGCCAGAAGTCGTACACCACTGACTAAATGTTATATGACAGAAGGCATACATCACTGACTAAATGATATATGACAGAAGTCATACACCGCTGATTAAATGATATATGACTGAAGACATCAACCACTGACTAAATGATATGACAGAAGGAATACACCACTGACTAAACGTTATATGACAGAAGTCATACACCGTTGACTAAATGTTATATAATTGAAGGCATACACCGCTGACTAAATGTTATTTGCCAGAAGTCGTACACCACTGACTAAATGTTATATGACAGAAGGCATACACCGATGACTAACTGTTATATAACCGATGGCATGCACCGCTGACTAAATGTTATATGACTGAAGTAATACACCACTGACTACATGTTATATGACTGAGGGCATACACCGCGGACTAAATGTTATGTGACAGAAGATATACACCGCTGACTAAATTTTATATAACTGAGGGCATACACTACTGACTAAATGTTCTATGACAGAATTCAACACCGCTGACTAAATGATATATGACTGAAGGCATACATCACTGACTAAATGATATATGACAGAAGTCATACACCGCTGATTAAATGATATATGACTGAAGACATCAACCACTGACTAAATGATATGACAGAAGACATACACCACTGACTAAACGTTATATTATATGACAGAAAGCATACACCACTGACTAAATGAAATATGACTGAGTGCATACACCACCGACTAAATGTTATATGACTGAGGTCGTACACCACTGACTAAATGTTATATGACAGAAGCATACACCCCTGACTAAATGATATATGACTTAGGGCATCCACCACTCACTAAATGTTATAAGACAGATGGCATACACCACTGACTGATTGTTATCTGAGAGAAGGCATACACCACTGACTAAAGTTTATACGACTGAGGACATACACGGCTGACTAAAAGTTATATGACTGAGGGCATACACCACTGACTAAATGATATAGTATACGACTGAAGGCATATACAGCTGTTTAAATGATATATGACTGAAGGCATAAACCACTGACTAAATGTTATACCACTGAAGGCATATACTACACCACTGAATAAATGTTATATGACTGAGGGCATACACCACTTACTGAATGATATATGACTGAGGGATTACACCTCCTAATAAAATATTATATGACTGAGGGCATACACCGCCTGCTAAATGTTATACGACTGAGGGCATACATCGCCTTCTTAATGTTATATGACTGAGGGAATACACTACCTACAGAAAGATATATGACTAAAGGAATACAAAGCCTACAAAATGGTATATGTCTGAGGGTATCACAGCCTTCTAAATGTTCTATGACTGAGGGCATACACCGCCTACTACATTTTATATGACTGAGGACATACACCAATGACTAAATGTTATATGACTGAGGGAATATACCGCCTACTAAATGTTATATGACTGAGGACATACATAAATGACTAACTGCTATATGACTGAGGGAATACACTGCCTACTAAATGTTATATGACTGAGGGCATACACCACCTACTGAATGGTATATGGCTGAGAGAATATAACGCTTGCTGAATGTTTTATGACTGAGGGTGGACACCGCCTACTAAATGTTATATGACTGCTGGCATACACCGCCTACTCAATGTTAAATGACTGAGGGCATACACCGCCTACTAAATTTTGTATGACTGCGGGAATACACGTTCTACTAAATGTTATATAACTGAGGGAATACATCTCCGACTAAATGTTATATGACTGACGGCATACACCGCCTACTCAATGTTACATGACTGAGGGCATACACCGCCTACTAAATGATATATGACTGAGGACTTACACCACCTATTAAATAATATATCATTGAGGGCGCACACCGCCTACTAAATATTATATGACTGGGAGAATACACTGCCTACAAAAGGTTATGTGACTGAGGGAATACACCGCCTACTAAATGTTATATGACTGAGAGCATACATTGCGTACTGAATGTTATAAGACTGAGGGAATACACCGCATACTAAATGTTATATGACGGAGGTAATACAGCGCCTACTAAATGTTATATGACTGATGGATTAAACAACCTACTAAATGGTATATGAATTAGGCCTTACACAGGCTACTAACTATTTTATGACCGAGGGCGTACACCACCTACTAAATGTTACATGCCTGAGGGAATACACTGCCTACTAAATTGTATATGAATGAGGGCATACACCACCTACTAAATATTATATGACTGAGGGCATACACCGCCTAAAAAATGTAATATGATTGAGGGCATAAACCGCCAACTAAATGTTAAATGACTGATGACATACACCTTCTACTGAATGTTATATGATTGATAGCGTACACCGCCTAAAAATGTTGTATGACTGAGAGCATACATCGCCTACTAAATATTCTATGACTGAGAGCATACTCCCCAACTACATGTTTTATGATTGGAGGAATACACCGCCTACTACATGTTATCTGACTGAGGGCATACTGCGCCTACTAAATGTTAAATGAATGTGGGCATACACCACCTACTGAATGTTATATGACTTAAGTAATACACCGCCTACTAAATGTTCTATGACTGAGGGTAAACACCGCCTACTAAATGTTATATGACTTAAGGAATACACCGCCTACTAAATGTTCTATGACTGAGGGCAAACACCGCCTACTAAATATTATATGACTGAGGGAATACACCGCCTTCTAAATATTATATGACTGAGGGCACACACCGCCTACTACATTTTATATAAATGAGGGTATACACCATCTGCTAATGATATATGCCTGAAGGAATACACCACATACTAAATGTATATGACTGGGGGAATACACCGCCTTCTAAATATTATATGACTGAGGGCACACACCGTCTACTATATTTTATATAAATGAGGGTATACACCACCTGCTAAATGGTATATGACTGAGGGCATACACCGCCTATTGAATGGTTTATGGCTGAGAGGATACACCGGCAACTGAATGTTATATAACGGAGGGAATACACCGCCTACTAAATGTTATATGGCTGAGTGCATGCACCACCTACTGAATGACATATGACTGAGGGAATACACTGCCTACTAAATGATATATGATAGGGGGAATCTTCACCTCCTGCATGTTACATGACTGAAGTAGTACACAGTTTACTAAATGTTATATGATTGAGGGAAAACTCCACTGACTAAATGATATATGACAGAGGATATACACCGCCAATTAAATGTTATGTGACTAAGGACATACATCAGTGACTGAATGGTATATGACTGATGGAATACACCAATGACTAAATGTTATATGACAGAGGGCATACACTACCTACTGAATTGTATATGACTGGGGGAATACACTGCCTGCTGAATGTTATATGGCTAAGGGCATACACCGCCTACTGAATGGTATATTACTGAAGGAATACAATGCTTAAAAAATGGTATATGTCTGAGGGAATCACAGCCTTCTAAATGTTCTATGACATAGGGCATACACCGCCTACTACATTTTATATAAATGAGGGTATACACCACCTGCTAAATGGTATATGCTTGAGGACATACACACCCTACTGATATGGTTTATGGCTGAGAGGATACACCGCCAAGACAATACATAGCCAACTAAACGTTATATGACTGGGGGCGTACAGTGCCTACTAAATTGTATATGACTGAGGGCGTACACCGTCCACTAAATGGTATATGACTGTTGGCGTACAGCGCCTTCTACATATATACGACTGAGGGCATGCACCACCTACTAAATATTATATGACTAAGTAAATACACCGCCTACTAAATGTTATATGACTGAGAGCATACACCGCTTACTCAATGTTATATGACTGAGGGCATACACCGCCTACTAAATGATGTATCAATGAGGGCGTACACCGCCTGTTAAATGTTATATGACTGATGGAATACACCGTCTACTAAATATTATATGACTGAGGGCTTGCACCGCATACTAAATGTTATATGACTGAGGGATTACACCGCCAACTAAATGTTATAGAACTGAGGGCATACACCGCCTACTCAATTGTATATGACGGAGGAAATACACCGCCTACTAAATAGTATATGACTGATGGAATACACCGCCTACTCAATCATATATGACTCAGGCAATACACTTTATACTAAACGTTATATGACTGAGGGAAAACACCGCCTACTAAAGGGCATATAACTGAGTCACTCAACTGTCAAATAATGCTATATGACTGATGGCGTACACTGCCCACTAAATGGTATATGACTGAGGGAGTACACCGCCTACTAAATGTTATATGACTTAGAGCATACACCTTCTACTAAATGTTATATGACTGAGTGCATACAACGCCTACTAAGTATTATATGACTGCGAGCATACCCTGTGTACTAAATGTTATATGACTGAGGGAATACACCGCATACTCAATCTTATATGACTGAGATAAAACACCTTCTACTAAATGTTATATTGCTGAGGGAATACACCGCCTACTAATTGTTATATGACTGAGGGCATACACCGCCTACTAATTGTTATATGACTGAGGGCATACACCGCCTACAAAAGTGTATATGACGGAGGAAATACACCGCCTACTAAATGTTATATGACTGATGGATTACACTGCATGCTAAATCATATATGACTGAAGGAATACACCTTTTAATAAATGTTATTTGACTGAGGGAATACACCGCCTACTTATAGTTATATAACTGACTCAATACAGCATATTAAATGTTATATGACTGAAGGCGTACACTGCCTACAAAATGGTATATGACTGAGGGAGTACAACCCCTACTAAATGGTATATGACTGTGGGCGTACATACCATACTACATGTTATATGACTGAGGGCATACACCGCCTACTAAATGGTATATGATTGAGGGCATGCAGTGCCTACTAAATGTTTTATTGCTGAGGGCGTACACCGCCTACTAAAAGATATATCAATGAAGGTGTACACTGCCTACTATTTTTTGATATAATATGACTGGGAGAATATACTGCCTATTAAATGTTATTTGACTGAGGGCGTTTTCGGGACGATCCAAGCACGCAGGGCGGACAATGGCCGTTACCGCGAGCGGTTAGGGTGCAACGAGGCTAACTAAACCGCCTACTAAATATTATATGACTGAGAGCATACACTGCGTACTAAATGTTATATGACTGAGTGCATACACCGCCTACTAAATTTATATGACAGAGGGAATACATCGCCTACTAAATGTTATATGACTGAGGGAATAAACCGCCCACTAATTGTTATATGACAGAGGGCATACACCGTTTACAAAATTGTATATGACGGAGGGAATACACCGCCTACTAAAACTTACATGACTGATAGGGAATACAGGGCCTACTAGATGTTAGATGACTAAGGGAATATACCTTCTACTAAATGTTATATGACTGAGGGAATACACCGCCTACCAAATGTTATATGACTGAGAAATACACTGCCTACAAAATGTTATATATATGTGGCAATACACAACCTGCTAAACGCTATATGACTGAGGGAATACAGCGCCTACTAAATGGCATATAAGTGAGGCAATAAACTGGACCATTTACCTTCCCAGAGTCATGGCGATCACCACTTGCAGGAAGTAGTGAGGTGACACACGACCCAGTCGAGGAAAGACAACAACCAATTTCTAGTGAGAGAAGACAGAAGATCGCTTGGCCCAAGATGAATGACAGTGACTGGGCACTGTTTGATGAAGACTTGGACCTAGTCCTACAGTCAGCACTCATTGGAGCAGTTGAGAGGAAATCGTGTGCACTACCTACACTTACCTACGCCCTAGGAAAGGAGAGATTTGGACTAGAGAAAAAAAACAATCTCCCTAAACCGCCGCTAGTTCCCAACAGAAGACTCTGCGAAATAAAGAAGATCCGAGCAGAACTGCGGTCCCTGAGGAAGCGCTATAAGCGCTCAAGCGACGTAGAGAGAAAAGGTATCGTGCAACTCAGAGAACAGATAAGATCAAGACTCAAGACGCTTACCAATGCTGAGAGACTGAGACGTAAAAGGAGGGAAAAGGCGAAGAAGAGAACGGCTTTCATTTTAAACCCATACAAGTTTACAAAGGACTTGCTGAGCGAGGAGAAATCTGGGAAGCTCGAGAGTAGCCAGGTTGAGGTTGAACAGTACCTTAGGGAAACCCATTCTGACCCACACCGAAGCGAAACCCTGGGAGAATGCGAAAGAATTCAACCAGTGGAGGACCCAGTTATCCTCTTGGATATGAAGGAACCCACATGGAAAGAGATCAACGATGTGGTGAAGAAGGCGCGCTCTTGTTCTGCACCAGGTCCCAGTGGCATCCCTTACAAGGTATATAAGAAATGCCCCAGACTTTTACGGACACTCTGGTCACTCTTGAGTGTGGTATGGAGAAAAGGGATTGTTCCGGAATGTTGGCAGGCGGCGGAGGGCTGTCTGGTTCCAAAAGAGAAGAACGCCAAGACCGTCAAACAGTTCCGAACCATTTCGTTGTTGAGTGTGGAAGGGAAGATCTTCTTCTCCATCTTAGCCAAGCGAATGACGACCTATATGATAGGAAACAAGTACATCGACACCTCTGTGCAGAAGGGAGGAATTCCTGGATTCTCCGGTTGCGTCGAGCACACCAGCGCACTGACACAACTGCTACATGAGGCGAGAATCAACCACAAGAACCTTACAGTAGTATGGCTTGACCTAGCCAACGCCTATGGCTCTATACCTCACCAGCTAATCAAGGTGGCCCTACAGCACTACCACATCCCGGATCATGTCAGTAACCTGATCATGAGCTACTTCAGCAACATCCATCTGAGGTTCTCGTGTAACAGATTTACAACAAACTGGTTACTACCCGAAAAGGGGATTGTCACAGGATGCACCATCTCTGTCATCTTGTTTGTCATGGGCATGAACATGATCATCCAAGCAGCGGAGAGGGAATCAAGAGGCCCACGGATAAACACCGGGATCCGTCTCCTATCCAATAGGGGATTCATGGATGACATGTTGGTCACCACAGAAACCCACATTCAGGCGAGATGGATTCTCAAAGCGCTTGACGAGACCGTGTCATGGGCGCGGATGCTGTTTAAACCAGGAAAGTCGAGGTGTTTGGTAGTGAGGAAGGGGAAAGTCACGAACAAGTTCAAGTTGTTCATACAGAGCGAGGAGATTCCTTCGCTAATCAACAACCCGATCAAGTGTTTGGGAAAGTGGTTTGATTCCACGCTCAAGGACACTCGCAGCCAAGACAGGCTAAAACAGCAAGTTGAAGAGGGGCTGAGGAGGATAGACACGTCAGAACTCCCTGGGAAGTTTAAAGCATGGATCTTCCAGCATGGTCTCCTGGCTAGACTCATCTGGCCATTGATGGTCAACGAAATCCCCATAAGCACAGTCGAGAAGTTGGAGCAGTCGATTAGCAAGCATCTGAGGAGGTGGCTAGGCCTGCCACCATCATTTACCAGTATAGGTTTATACGGCCGGTCAACAAAACTGCAGATGCCCATCAACTCCCTCGTCGAGGAGTATAAAGTTGCTAAGGCGCGCCTGCTGCTTACACTCAGGGACTCCAGTGATGAGGAGATCAGTGGTGCGGGTATAGAAATAAGAACAGGGAGGAAATGGTCAGTGAGCCAGGCAGTAGAACAAGCAGAAAGTAGTCTCAAGCACCAGGACATAGTGGGCACAACAAACAGGGGTAGAGAAGGACTGGGTACTAGACACCAACAGCGGTGGGAGAAAGCTGATAAAGTGGAGAGGAGATCTATGGTACAGACAGAAGTTAGGAGAGCGGAAGAGGAAACGAGGTCATCAAAGTCGGTCCAACTTGGACCCCAGTGGAATTGGACGAAGTGGAACTTACCAGAGGGGAAGATTACTTGGCAGGAGTTGTGGAGATACGAGCCACTTCAACTGAGTTTCCTTCTCCGATCCGTGTATGACTTGTTACCTTCTCCGACGAATTTGAAGCAGTGGCAGTTATCAGAAGACCCCACCTGCCCACTGTGTGAGAACATAGGATCACTACGCCATATATTGTCATCATGCCCAACCGCATTATCTCAAGGGCGGTATAGATGGCGTCATGACCAGGTTCTACGTGAGGTGGCAGACATCCTGGAGAAAGCGAGGAAGAAGGAGAGACCCCTGAATCGGACAGGACCCCAGTTTATCAACTTCGTTAGAGAAGGGGAGAAGAAGTCAACAACATCAACGAGTACCAGCATTCTACAGGAATCCAAGAGCTGGGAAATGTTGGTAGACCTAGGGAAGAAGCTGAAGTTCCCTGAGGAAGTGACCCACACAACCCTCCGGCCAGATATAGTTATTTGGTCCAGGTCCCCGAAGCTGGTGATACTGGTGGAACTTACTGTCCCCTGGGAGGAGAGAGCAGATGTGGCGTATGAGCTCAAGAAGGGAAAATATCAAGACTTGGCACATGCAGAGACAGAGGTTGGAAGACGTGGGTCTTCCCAGCATAAGTTGGGTGTAGAGGCTTTCCATCGCAGTCAGTGTGGAGAATGATGGGAGCAGTGGGCATTAAAGGAAGAGTCCGGAAGACCGCAGTCCACGCTCTTGGGAGAGCTGCAGAGAGAGCGTCCAGTTGGCTCTGGCTACGACGCAGTGAACCAACTTGGCAGCCAACGTAGACGAGGTAGTGACTGATCACCACTATCTGCCCCGCCATCTAGAGGGAGTACCGAGATAAGGGGCGAAACATCCAATGACAGATGGAGACTCGGCTGACGACGTCTACGTTCAGCAGTATAACTGTATCTTCACAACATGCCTACTAAATGTTGTATTACTGAGGGCGTACGCTGCCTACTAAATGGTTTTTAACTGAGGGCATACATCGCTTACTATATGTTATATGACTGAGGGCTTGCACCGCCTACTAAATGTTATATGACTGAGGGATTACACCGCCAACTAAATGTTACATGCCTTTGGGCATACACCGCCTACTAAATGGTATATCAATGAAGTCGTACACCGCCTACTAAATATTATATGACTGGGAGCATACACTGCCTACTAAATGTTATATGACTGATGGAATACATCGCCTACTAAATGTTATATGACTGAGGGCTTGCACCGCCTACTAAATGTTATATGACTGAGGGATTACACCGCCAACTAAATGTTATAGGACTGAGGGCATACACCGCCTACTAAATGGTATATCAATGAGGTCGTACACCGCCTACTAAATATTATATGACTGGGAGCATACACTGCCTACTAAATGTTATATGACTGATGGAATACACCGCCTACTTAATGTTATATGACTGAGGGCTTGCACCGCCTACTAAATGTTATATGACTGAGGGATTACACCGCCAACTAAATGTTATAGGACTGAGGGCATACACCGCCTACTAAATGGTATATCAATGAGGTCGTACACCGCCTACTAAATATTATATGACTGGGAATATATACCGCCTACTAAATGTTACATGACTGCGGGAATAGACCGCCAACTAAATTGTATATGATTGAGGGCATACACCGCCTACTAAATGGTATATCAATGAGGTCGTATACCTTCTACTAAATACCATATGGCTCCGGGAATATATCGCCTATTAAATGTACATGACTGAGGGCGTACACCACCTACCAAATGATATATGACTTTGGGCGTACAGCGCCTTCTACAGTTATATGACTGAGGGCATGTATGACCTAATAAATGTTATTTGAATAAGAGCATACACCGCCTACTAAATTTTATATGACAGAGGGAATACAATTCTAAATGTTATATGACTGATGGATTAAACCGCCTAGTAAATGTTATATGACTGAGGGAATACACATTCTACTAAATGGTATATGACTAAAGTAATACATCACCTGTTCAAAGTTATTAGACTGAGTTAATAAACCGCCTTCTAAATGTTATATGACTTAGAGAATACACAGTCTACTAAATGTTATATGACTGAGGGAATACACCGCCATCGAAAAGGTATATAACTGAGTCAATACATAGCCTACTAAACTGTATATGACTGCGGGGGTACACTGCCTGTTAATTGGTATATGACTGAAGACGTACACCGCCTACTAAATGGTATATGACTGTGGGCGTACAACGCCTACTACATGTTATATGACTGAGAGCATACACTGCCTACTTAATGTATATGACTGAGGGAATACACCGCCTACTCAGTGTTATATGACTGATGGCATACATCGCCTATTAAATGTTATATGACTGAGGGCGTACACCGCCTACTAAATGATATACCAATGAGGGCGTTCCCCGCCAAATACATATTATATGACTGGGAGAATACACTGCCTATTGAATGATATATGCCTGAGGAAATACACCGCCTACTAAATGGTATATGACTGAGGGCATACACCGCCTACTAAATTTTATATGACGGATGGAATACACAGCCTACTAAATGGTATATAACTGAGGCAATAAACAGCCTACTAAATGTTATATGATTGTGGGCGTACGCTGCCTACTAAATGGTATATAACTGAGGGCGTAGACCGTCTACTTAATGGTATATGACTGAGGGCATCATTGCTTACTACATGTTATATGACTGAGGGTATGCACCGCCTACTAAATGCTATATGACTGAGGGCATGCACCGCCTACTAAATGTTATATGACTGAGGGTATGCACCGCCTACTAAATGTTATATGACTGAGGGTATGCACCGCCTACTACATGTTATATGACTGAGGGTATGCACCGCCTACTACATGTTATATGACTGAGGGTATGCACCGCCTACTTAATGTTATATGACTGAGGGCATACATCGCCTACTAAATGTTATATGACTGAGGGCATACATCGCCTACTAAATGTTATATGACTGAGGGCATACATCGCCTACTAAATGTTATATGACTGAGGGCATACACCGCCTACTAAATATTATATGACTTGGAGATCACAACTTGTACTAAATGTTATGTAGCTGAGGGAATACAACGTCTACTAAATGTTATATGACTGAAGGCATACGACGCTTACTAAATGTTACGACTGAGGGCATACAACGCGTACTAAATGTTATATGACTGATGCCTTAAACCGCCTACTAAATGCTATATGACTGAGGGAATACGTCCCTGTTATATGTTTTATGACTGAGGTAATACATCACCTTCTAAATGTTATATGATTGATACAATACACAGCCTACTAAATGTGATATGACGGATGAATACACCGCCTACTAAATGGTATATAACTGAGTCAATACAAAGCCTACTGAATGTTATATGACTGAGGGCGTACACTGCCTACTAAATGGTATATGACTGAGGGGTCCACCACATACTAAATGGTATATAACTGTGTGCGTTCAGCGCATACTACATGTTATATGACTGAGGGCATTCACCGCCGACCAAAAGTTATATGACTGTGAGCATACACCATCTACTAAATGTTATATGACTGAGTGCATACAACGCCTACTTAATATTATATGGCTGAGAGCATACACCGCCAACATTTTTATATGACTGAAGGCATACACCGCCTCCTAAATTTTATATGACGGAGGGAATACACCGCCTACTTAATGTTATATAACTGATGTAATAATCTTATATGACTGAGAGAATACACCTTCTACTATATGTTATATGACTGACGGAATAAACCGCCTACTAAATGTTATATGACTTAGGGAATACATCGCCTATTAACTGTATATGACTGAATTAAAACACCACCTTCTAAATGTTATATGACTGATGGTATACACCGCCTACTAAAAGGTATATAATTGTGTTAAAACACAGCCTACTAAATGTTATATGAATGTGGGCCTACAGCGCCTACTACATGTTATATGACTGAGCGCATGCATCGCCTAATAAATGTTATATGACTGAGAGCATACACTGCCTACTAATAAATGTTACGTGATAGAGGAAAAACACCGCCTATTAAACGTTATATGGCTGATGGATTGAACCACCTACTAAATGTTATATGAGTGAGGGAATACACCTTGCACTAAATATTATATGACTAAGGGTATAAATCGCCTATTAAATGTTATATGTATGACTGAGTTAATACAGCGCCTCCTTAATGTTATATGACTGAGACAATACACAATGTACTAAATGTTATATGACTGACGGAATACATCGCCAACTAAATGTATATGACTGAAGTCGTACACTGCTTACTAAATGGTATATGACTGTGGGAGTACAGCGCCTCCTACATGTTATATGACTGAGGACTGCACCGCCTACTCAATGTTATTTAACTGATGGCATACACCGCCTATTAAATGTTATATGACTTAGGGCGTACACCGCCTACTAAATGATATCTTAATGAGGGCGTACCCCGCCAACTAAATATTATATCAGTGGGAGAATACACTGCCTATTGAATGTTATATGACTAAGGAAATACACCGCCTACTAAATGGTATATGATTGAGTGCATACACCGTCTACTAAATATTATATGATTGAGGGCATACACCGCCTACTAAATTTTATATTGCGGAAGGAATACACCGCCTATTAAATGTTATATGACTGATGGAATACACCGCCTACTAAATCTTATATGACTGAGGGATTACAGCGCCTACTAAATGTTATTTGACTGAGGGAATACACCGTCTACTAAATGTTATATGACGGAGGGAATACACCGCTTTCTGAATCCTACATGACTGTGGGAATACACAACTTTTTAAATGTTAGATGACTGAGGGAATACACAGGCTACTAAATAATATATGCATGAGGGAATATAGCGCTTACTAAATGGTATATAACTGAGGCAATAAGCAGCTTACTAAAGGTTATATGACTGAGGGCGTATGCTGACTACTATATGGTATATGACTGACGGCGTACACAGCCTACTATATTGTATATGACTGAGGGCGTCATCGCTTACTACATGTTATGTGACTCATGGCATGCACCGCCTTCTAAATGTTATATGACTGAGGATATAGACCGCCTACTAAATAATATATCAATGAGGTTGTACACCGCCTACTAAGTATTATATGACTGGGAGCATAAACTACCTACTAAATGTCATATGACTGATGAAATACATCGCCTACTAAATGTTATATGCTGAGAGATCACAACTTCTACTCAATGTTATATAACTGAGGGAATACACCGCCTACTAAATGTTATATGACTGATGGAATACACCGTCTACTAAATCTTATATGACTGAGGGAATACACCGCCTACTAAATGTTATTTGACTGTGGTAATACACTGCCTACTAATTGGTATATAACTGAGGGAATACTCCGCCTGATAAATAAGATATGATTGATGGAATACACCGCCTACTAAATATTATTTGTCATATGACTGAGGGAATACACCACCTTCTAATTGTTATACGACTGAGGGCATACACCGCCTACTAAATATTATATAACTGATGAAACACACCGCCTACTGAACCTTATATGACTGAGGGAATACACCGCTTTCTAAATGTTAGATGACTGAGAGAATACACAGCCTACTAAATGATATATGCAGGATGGAATATAGCGCCTACTAAAAGGTATATAAATGAGGCAATAAGCAGATTACTAAATGTTATATGACTGAGGTGGACGCTGCCTACTAAATGGTATCTGACTGAATGCGTACACCGCCTACTAAATGGTATATGACTGAGGGCGCCATCGCTTACTACATGTTATATGACTGAGGACATGCACCGCCTATTAAATGTTATATGACTGAGGACATACACCGCCTACTTAGTAATATATCAATGAGGTCGTACACCGCCTACTAAATATATGACTGGGAGCATAAACTATCTTCTAAATGTCATATGACAGATGGAATACACCGCCTACTAAATATTATATGCTGAGAGATCACAACTTCTACTCAATGTTATATAACTTAGGGAATAACCGCCTACTAAATGTCATACGACTGATGAAATATACCACCTACTAAATGCTATATGAGTGAGATATCGCAAATTCTACTCAATGTTATATAACTGCGGGAATACACTGCCTATGAAATGTTATATGACTGAAGGCATACACCGCTTACTTAATGTTATGACTGAGGGCATGAAACACCTACTAAATTGTATATGACTAAGGAAATACACAGCGTACTAAATGTTATATGACTGATGCATTAAATCGCCTACTAAATGTTATATGAATAAGGGAAAAACCTTCTGCTAAATGTTATATAACTGCGGGAATACATCCCCTATTAAATGTTATATGACTGAGGTAATACACCACCTTCTAAATGTTATATGACTGAGACAATATACAGCCTACTAAATGTGATATGACTGATGGAATAAACCGCCTACTAAATGGTATATAACTGAGTCAATACACAGCTTACAGAATGTTATATGACTGAAGGCGTACACCGCCTACTAAAGGTTAAATGACTAAGAGTAAACAGTGCATACTATACAATTATGGACTTTTCAGCTGTTATACATGATGTGATATGCACCAAAAAAATCATTATTGACCGAGGCGATAGCCGAGGTCAATAATGATTTTTTGGTACATATCAACATCATGTATAACAGCTGAAAAGTCCATAACTGTTTTATTATATAACCCTCAATTTACAATTATATAAAACAGGTCAATATCAAAAAAACAATTATATAAAACAGGTCAATATCAAAAAAACAGGTCAATATCAAAAAAACAGGTCAATATCGCTAGATATTTTTTCTAAAAAATTACTTTTTAGCAAATGAAAACGCGTCAATTTATAGGTTATATATTAATAAATGTTATATGACTGAGGGAATACGCTGCATACTAAATGTTATATGAGTGAATGTATACACCGCCTACACAATATTATATGACTGAGGGCATACACCGCCTACTAAATATTAGATGACTGAGGGTGTACATCGCATATTAAATGATATATCAATTAGGGCGTACACCGACTACTAAATATTATATGATTGGGAGAATACACTGCCTTTATATATATGGTATATATGACTGAGAGCATGCACCGCCTGCTAAATGTTATATGACTTAGAGCATACACTGCCTACTAAAAGTTATATGACTGAGGGCATACACTTCATACTAAATGTTGTATGACTGAGCGTATACATCGCCTACTAAATGATATATCAATGATGGTCGTACATCGCGTGCTAAATACTATATGACTGAGGGAATACACCCCGTACTAAATGTTATATGACTGATAGATTAATCCGCTACTAAATGTTATATGACTGAGGGAATACAGCCTCTACTAAATATTATACGACTGAGGGAATACATCGCCTATTAAATGGTATATGACTTATAGAATACATCGCCTACTAAATGCTATATAACTGAGTCAATACACAGCCAACTAAACGTTATACGACTGATGGCGTACACTGCCTACTAAATGGTATATGACTGATGGCGTACACTGTCTACTAAATGGTATATAACTGTAGGCGATCAGCGCCTACTACATGTTTATGACTGAGGGCATGCACCGCCTACTAAATGTAATATGACTCAGAGCATACAGTGCCTACTAAATGGTATATGACAGAGGAAATACACCGCCTACTAAATGGTATATGACTGAGTGCATACACCGCCTACTAAATTGTATATCATTGATCACTTACACCTCCTACTACATATTATATGACTGGGAGAATACACTGCCTAATAAATGTTATATGACTGAGTGCATACACCGTCTACTAAATATTATATGACTGAGAGCATGCTCTGCGTACTAAATGCTATATGACTGAGTGAATACAACGCCTAATAAATGTTATATAAACGCTGGAGTATACACTGCCTACTAAATGTTATATGACTGAAGGAATACACCGCCTGCTAAATATTATATGACTGAGAGCATACACTGAGTACTAAATGTTATATAAATGACTACTAAATGTTATATAACAGATGGAGAATACACCGCCTACTAAATGTTCTATGACTGAAGGCATACACCGCTTACTAAATGTTATATGTCAGAGGACATACACCGCCTACTAAATGTTATATGACTGAGGGAATACACCACCTACTAAATGTTATATGACTGATTGAGTACACCGCCTGCTACATGTTATATGCCTGACATCGTACACCACCCACTAAATGTTATATGAATGTGGGCATACACGGCTTACTGAATGTTATACGACTGAGGGAATACATCGCGACGAAATGTTATAAGACGGAGGGCATACACCGCCTACTAAATGTTATATGATTGAAGGCATACAACGACTACTAAATTGTATCTGATTGAGGGAACACACCGCCTACTAAATGTTATATGACTGTTGGAATACACCTCCTACTAAATGTTCTATGACTGAGTGTATGCATCTTCTGCTTAATTTTATATAACTGTGGGAATAGACCGCCGACTGAATGTTATATGACTGAGGGCATACCCTGCTTACTAAATGTTATATGACTGAGGGCATACACCGCCTACTCAATGTTCTATGACTGAGGGCAAACACCGCCTACTAAATAGTATATGACTGAGGGTGTAAATCGCCTACTAAATGATATATCTATGAGGGCGTACACCGCCTACTAAATATTATATGACTGGGAGAATACACTGCCTATTAAATGTTATATGACTGAGGGAATACAACTTCTACTAAATGTTATATGACTGAGAGCATACACCGCCTACTAATTGTTATATGACTGAAGGCATACACCGCCTACTAAATGTTATATGACGGAGGGAATACACCGCCTACTTAATGTTATATAACTGATGGAATACACCGCCTATTAAATCGTTTATGACTGAAGGAATACACCTGCTACTAAATGTTATATGAATGAGGGAATACAACGCCTACTATATATTATATGACTGAGAGAAAACACCGCCTACTAATTGTTATATGACTGAAGGCATACACCGCCTACTAAATGTTATATGACGGAGGGAAGACACCGCCTATTTAATGTTATATAACTGATGTAATAGACCGCCTACTAAATATTATATGCTGAGGGAATACACCTTCTACTAAATGTTATATGAATGAGGGAAAACACCGTCTACTAAATGTTATATGACTGAGGGAATACACCTTCTACTAAATGTCATATGACTGAGGGAATACATCGCCTATTAAATGTATATGTCTGAATTAATACACCACCTTCTAAATGTTATGTGACTGATGGTATACACCGCCTACTAAAAGGTATATAACTGAGTTAATATATAACCTACTAAATATTATATGACTAAGGGCGTACACTGCCACCTAAATGGTATATGACTGAGGGAATACACCTTGTACTAAATCTTATATGACTAAGGGTATACATCGCCTATTAAATGTTATATGACTGAGTTAATACACCGCCTCCTTAATGTTATATGACTGAGACAATACACAGTCTACTAAATGTTATATGACTGACGGAATCCATCGCCAATTAAAAGGTATATAACTGAGTCAATACACAGCCTACTAAACGGTATATGTCTGCGGGCGTACACTGCCTGCTAAATGGTATATGATTGAAGTCTTACACTGCCTACTAAATGATATATTAATGAGGACGTACCCCGCCATCTAAATATTATATGAATGGGAGAATACACTGCCTATTGAATGTTATTTGACTGAGTGCATATACCGCCTACTAAATGGTATATGACTGAGTGCATACACCGTCTACTAAATATTATATGATTGAGGGCATACACCGCCTACTAAATTTTATATGGAGGTGGAAATACACCGCCTACTAATTGTTATATGACTGATGGAATACACCGCCTACTAAATCTTATATGACTGAAGGAATACACCGCCTACTAAATGTTATTTGACTGAGGTAATACACTGCCTACTAAATCTTATATGACTGAGGGAATACACCGCCTACTAAATGTTATTTGACTGAGGTAATACACTGCCTACTAAATCTTATATGACTTAGGAATACACCGCCTACTAAATGTTATTTGACTGAGGTAATACACTGCCTACTAATTGGTATATAACTGAGGGAATACAGCGCCTGCTAAATGTTATATGATTGATGGAATCCACCGCTTACTAAATATTATATGACTGAGGGAATACACCTTCTACTAAATGTTATATGACTGAGGGAATACACCACCTTCTAATTGTTATATGACTGAGGGCATACAACGCCTACTAAATGTTATATGACGAAGGTAATTCACCGCCTACTAAATGTTATATAACTGATGGAATACTCCGCCTACTAAATCTTATATGACTGAGGGAATACTCCGCTTTCTAAATGTTAGATGACAGAGGGAATACACAGCCTACTAATGATATATGCATGAGGGAATATAGCGCCTACTAAAAGGTATAAAACTGAGGCAATAAGCAGTTACCTAAATGGTATATGACTGAGGGCATACACCGCCTACTAAATAATATATCAATGAGGTCGTACACCGCTTACTAAATAGTACATGACTGGGAGCAGTGAATACACCTTCTGCTAAATGTTATATAACTGAGGGAATAGACCGCCTACTTAATGTTATATGACTGAGGGCATAACCCCGCTTACTAAATGTTATATGACTGAGGGCATACACCGCCTAATACATAGTATATGACTGAGGAAATACACCGTCTACTAAATGTTATATGACTGGTGGACTGGTAGAGAATACACCGCCTACTAAATGTATATGACTGAGGGCGTACATCGCCTACTAAATGTTATATGACTTAGGGCATGCACCGCCTACTAAATGTTATATGACTGAGAGAATACACCGCCTACTAAATATTATATGTCTGATGGAGAATACACCGTCTACTACATGTTATTTGACTGATGGCATACACCGCCTACCCCAATGGCATATGACTGATGGAATACACTGCCTACTAAATGCTATATGACTGAGGGAATACAGCCCCCACTGCATGTTGTATGACTGATCTAATACACAGCCTACGAAATGTTATATGACTGATGGAATACACCGCCTACTAAATGTTATATGACTGATGGAATACACCGCCTACTAAATGTTTTATGATTAAGGGCGTACAGCGCTGAAGACCTACACCATCCTCCCAGAGCATTTACGGTATTATAATAAAAGAAAAAAAATAACATCGAATAAGAGTGGTGGTGATGTTTTATAATTTGTGTTGGACATTAGAGTCTGAACAGTTTTTCTGTTGAGTAACTTGCCTTTCTGTTTATTGATTTCTCCCTCTTTCGTATCGTCCAACCACTTCAGTGAACACTTCATTCGCAACGTCTCGATCACATGTTTGTATTGTTTTGATTGGTCAGTCATTTTCCTGCGCTTGATAACGCGATGTATGCTGTGTGACGTAAGTAATTAACGCAAACAGGCTATACTATCTAGGTCAAGTTCGTTACCCAGTCAGATCGCACCTATAATGTTATGGCCCTTGGATTTTTAAAAATCGACTTTCAATTCCGACGAATAAATTTACTATTTATAATCCGATCTTGATGAAACTTAAGTACAATGTTTATGGATATAATATCTAGGTCAAGTTCGTTATCTACCAGATCGTGCTTATAATGCCGTAGTTATGGCCCTTGGACTTTTTAATTGAAGGTGTTTGGGGTTTCCGTTCAATAACTTAAATATTTATAATCCAATCTTGATGAAACTTTATATTAATGTTAACGACCATAACATCTAGGCCAAGTTTTATAACCAGGCAGATCTCACCTATCATGCCGGAATTATGGCCCTTGGACTTTTGAAAATTGAATACCTTTGCCATTTCCTCTCAGTAACTTTAACATTCATAATCCAATCTTGGTGAAACTTGAGGTCACTGTCTAGAGGCATAATATCTCGGCCAAGTTCAATAACATAGATCTATTATGCCGGAGTTATGGCCATTTTAGTTTTAAAAATTGATGATTTGTTGCGGTATCCGCTCAGTAACTTTAACATTTATAACCCACTCTTGATGAAACATGGGGACAATGTTTATGGCAACAATATCTCGGCAAAGTTCAACAACCAGCTAAGTCGCACTATAAGGTGGAGTTATTGCCCTTAGATGATTTTAATTTTCCGATTTTTGCGGCAATATAATTCAATCCTGATGAAACTTTGGGACAATGTTTATGTAAATAACATCTAAGCCACACCGCACCTATAATGCGAATGTATGGCCCTTGGATTTTTGAATTTGAAGATTTTTTAGGTTTCCGCTCAATAACTTTAACATTTGTAATCCAATATTGCTGGAACTTTAGTACAATTCTTATGGCCATATTATCCAGGCCAAGATTGATAACCACAAGGATCGGTGCAAACATGTTGGAGTTACCGCCCTTGGATTTTTAAAATGGATTATTTTCGCAGTTCCGCTCAATAACGTTAACATGTATCATCTTAATGAAACTTAGGGTTAATATTTTTGGACATAATATCTCGGACAAGTTCGGTAACCAGCCAGATCGCACCAAGCATGCCGGAGTTATAGCCCTTGGATTTTTGAAACATCAAGAATTTTGCGGTCTTGATGAAACGTGGAGTCAATGATAATTGGCATAATAGGTCTGCCAAGCTCGATACTCATGCAATGCTCGATACTCATGCTGGAGCCTTTTGATTTTTAAAAATCAACAATTTGTGCCAAGGTTTTTACTACATATCAACAGATTTTTAAATTGGTGGTTCCTATCAGGCGGTGGACCATACTTCTCTGATCTGCTTGTTTACATAAGTGTACAAACATCTGGTTCGGTCTGTGCATTGAAAGCAAACACAATTTTCGTTTTATTTATTTACTTTCCCTTCATAAAATGTTATAAAAAGTAAACGTTATGGCAAATATAAACACAAACAGAACAATCTCAGCATGCGTCTTTGCTAAATAACAAAGCAAAGAAGAATTGACGAATTTCTTTAAAATGTGTTTAATAAGCTTATATTTAAAATATGGATACTTTAATAACAGTATAATGCGTGTATAGAAGCTATTTACATTTAAATCCTTGTTGCATAGTGCGATCCCATAATGTTATTATCGACGATGATAAAACAAAATAATACTATATAAACTATTGTTGATTACACACTAACTGTTTCATATTCAATTTGGGCAGCTAAAACGATACCCCATGTGCATCATATAAGTCCACGTGCACCATATCATTTCATGTGCATCATATGAGTAATATCCTGATTTTTTACACAGACATTAGCCGACTTCAGTTTGTAGGTTTGCATTGTTAAAAGTCGTTTCATCAATTCTGACACCGAGTAAAGGAGTTCTGTACTCATGTCCTTTAATAGCATTCTTCTTCAGTTTATAGTTCTCAGTACTTGCAAGTTATCTGCCTGCCAGGCTAACCTAGCACAGGCGAACCGAGTACTCAGTACTTGCAAGTCGTCTGCCTGCCAGGCTAACCTAGCACAGGCGAACCGAGTACTCAGTACTTGCAAGTCGTCTGCCTGTCAGGCCAACCTAGTACAGGCGAACCGAGTACTCAGTAATGTAAACCTAATACAGGCGAACCTAGTACTCAGTACTGTCTAGTTTGCCTGTTAACTTTATAGTCTGTCTCCAAGTCTAGGACAACACTGACCTTGACAAAAGACAATGTAGTCGCTATCAAACATATCCGAAAAAAGATCTTCTGCTGGCCTTGATTGAAAACTTCAGTTGTTCGTCGATTCATCCATCAGGTACAGCATCACTGACCTTAACTGAACCGCGAAGCGTTTTTATACTAATACTTTTACACGAGCTTCTGACACACATGTTTACTCAACTGAAAATAAACAAAGAAATACTTTGATTAGTATTATATTACTGAATAAACATTTGCCATTGTCATTGTCATTGCCATTGTCATTGTCTATTCGTGATATATCATGGTAATAGCAATGATACTATCAATTAATTTTCACCGGTACTCATTTCTACTCTGGAATAAGTGCTGAAGGATGGCGATTATCATTTTCTTTTCTTTTCTCATGGTTCGCTTTAATTACGTTAACCTCTTCCTTATTTTGCAAGTACAGGTTTAATTACGCCAAATCAGCCAGATGTACTCGCCCGGTGAAAGAAGTAGTTCTCTATTCAGTAGTGCTTATCTTTTTATTCTATTTCATTTGTTTCTGCTGGTTTTTGTAGTGCTTTGTTTTGCTTTGGCTGTTATTGTATTCTGGGCATGTTATTGATATTTTGAAATGCAGTTCGTTGGACAGTTTCAGATATACATTTCTAAAGCGACATTTGTCAAAGGATGATGCGGTATACAACTGAATAAATCTGGGTTTTTTTAGGATTCTCGCCCATCCCCCAATAACCAGCAACCCACATCCCCCACTCCCCGTCCCCCTCCCCCATCCCCTCAGACAAGCAGACATGTTTGGTTTCATGATAATGTAAGTTTCCGAGTATTTTAACGGGGTTTAAATTGTCTACAGTTCGTCAACATTGACGCTTTAAGAGGTGTTGAACTCTTCATTACCTCTCATGAACAGACTCAATAAAACCGAGTCTGCTACTTTTATCTCTTGTTTGTGTTTGTTGCTTCCAAGGGATTCCCTTTTCAGTATGTATTACTTCGCTAAGGACATGGAGACTCAGTCTATTATAACTTACATATGCACATTATGTGGTCCGAGTATTAATTTTCATAACCCATCTATTAGTAACCCCTTTTCCAAGAAGTAAAAACAGGGTTGGCAGGGTTATAAAATAAAACCTTCATAAGTTTGCATATTGTAAAATTAAAACATAGGTAATTTTAAACAGATTATCAGATCTTTTCAGTAAAACAATGTTTTTTAAACGTTTTTTATTGTCGAAATACCCGGTGTTATAAAACCCTGTAAATACACTGAACAAAATTGCTAAGTATCAACTTTTGTATCTTAACTAACTTTCTTATTTTAAATATATTTTAGAAAAGATATATGATAAGTATTTTGTTTTGACCCATAGTTGGCAAAACATTTATTTTTTGTTTAAATTGTTACATCTTTTTAGAGTTACCCTCCCTTTATATGAAAACATGAAATGTGCTGATAAAACACATAACATGAGTCAAAGATCGCTTAAAGATATAAAATTCTTACAATTGGTATGAATTAATAGAAAAAAACATAAAAATTTGACCCCTTTATCGCAGATTCTCCGTCTATAAAAAATATGAAATATGGATAATCTTAAATTATCTCCCTTTAAATTGAATATTGTTTGAAATTCAAGTAACTGTAATTCAGCGCTAACATTAAACATTTCGAAAATTTATTTTGCAAACGCATTTGTAGTGGTAATGCTAGTAAAACATGATGTCAAAATAATGTTAACTGGCATATTTTAGAATTAGGAACATCGAAAGCTTCACTAATTCGAAGTACTTAATAAAATACTATATACCCAGTTGTATGAGTGTTATAACTTATTTCTAAGAAAACACATTGACTTAAAAGTTTTAAAATATGTTTGCAATCAGAGTAGACGATTTACACTCATTATTTTGCAGTTTAACCGTATTTCTAATCAAGCACAAAATACACAAAACAATGAGAATATTATTGACATATTCTTAGGTTGATACTTAGCAATTTGGTTTAGTATATAAGCTTTCCCGCCGCTGATTGGAATTAAGGCGGAACCACATAATGAGTCGGACGATTTCGCTGGTTGAATATCAGAATATAATTAACTCAAAACGAAGGCTTCATTCGAACGTACAATAATTATAATTTTAAAGAAAATGAGACTGTTTTGTCGAGTATGTTTTGTCGAGTATGTCGAGTTACAGTTACAAACTACAATACATTATAAAAGATACATTTATGACGGATAAGGTTTTTAATCTTAATAGGTAAATGCTTCAACCACTTAATTATGCATACAGTTGGGGCCAGTGAATATGCACGTATAAAGGTCCGATTTAAACATATCGAAATAAATACATACATTTAATAAAGAGATTATTATCATAAATAATAAAATAGTAAACGATAACAGTGTTTTATATTTTCTAGTACAAACTAGCTACTAATAGAAAAGTAGGCATTCGATGGCAATCCTCACAGTCAGGTATACTGAACCAAACTTATAACGCAAAATGGATATGTTTCATATTGTTAAATAGATAATGCTTATTGTTTAACTATTTTTATTTCAAGGTTTGGAATGAAATAATATGGTTTAACAAGCAGTAATACATTTACTTTAACCATCAGGGCCTCATTATATGAAACAATTTATGACCATGTTGATCGTAAATCAATTTCTTAAATGATTCACTATCAATTACACTTTTCAAATAAACGTGATTTCATTTCATTTTCTTATACATGTGATATTTCTGCACTACGTGCACACATAATTGTCTGCATTGAATGCTTAGGTAAAAAAGTGAACGATTTTAAAATCTGAGACTTATCGTAAGATGTTTAATAAAACAGGGCCCAGACTCACATCAGTACTCTTGCTAAGTGTGTCTGGGAATCTAAAGGAAAGCAACTAAACAAGTAAATCTAGGACTGATTTCCAATGAATGAAGACCGAATTAGAAATAATAATTCAAGCACAAATTGAAGCATATCCTTCGTCTAAAATTGCATCGAAAAACTCACTAAGCAACTATGCTTGTTTCCATATCACCCATCACGTAAATTATATAAGCAAAACATGATCATGTTGTGTTATAACTTTGGCTGACGGCAATCACTAAAGTGATTGCTTTTTATCCTAACACTAAACCCTTACAATGAGCGTGATCATTGTCCGTAAATAAGACTGTGAGCCAGTTCATCGAACGTCTACCCTAAAAAGAATGTAGAAGCAAGATGTCAGAACTGTTAAATAAGTCACGTGGTTAATTATGTCACGTGGTTAATTAAAGCACGTGTAAAACAGGAACTAAAATGTGTGTTCCATGAACTTTAGTTTGTTAAGTTTGTTTAGTGATTAACGTCATTGTTCAGCACACGTTAGGCTATGTATGATGGAAGAATTGTAGTAGTGGAGGCAGTCCATCAATGTATTCCTTTGTAGAACATGTACTGTATGCCTCTCGCCATCCGTAAGAATCGATACTTTCTGAATTACAAGTCGAACACTCAGCAATTTAGATCCATTTAGTTAAATAAACCGATAAGGCTAACCCTGTGTTCAGTTTTACCCAGCAAAACATATTAGAGGGCCTCAAGGAATATTAGTGATTTAACTAACTGGGCTATCCTCTTAAAATAAATTCTTCAATTCATTTCAATATAGTCAAACTTCGCGGCGTTTTGTTGTATTTCTACATAACTAGTCTGTTTGCAATCATTACTTTTAGAATAGTGAAGTTAAAGCCAATTACATCAATACTATATTTAAGAGAAAACATTGACAACTTAAACGTATTATATTATTATTATATGCATGAAGGAAGGTTTAAAGTCAAAATGATACTGGATTAAAAATGATTAACAAATTGTAATGCTTGATAATAAATTCACGATTGCCGGGTGTCCCTTTAACTATGGCTAGTATGGTGGAAAGGGATTCTAGATAGCACATTTAACTGAACGCTGGACCCGATTCTATTTCAATAATTATGTGTTATTAGCGATTAGTAATTATACACTTATTTAAATTTATAGAAACACTAAATGGTATGCATATACGTTATACATATACGTTATATTCTATAATTTAAAATTATAATTATTTAGTAACTAGTGGCAATCTAAACAGCTCTTGTAATAATAATGTTTTACAAGCTTTCTAAATAACGGACCCTCTTTCTTATTTATAAGTAAAACAAAATGCCGTGTGTTTTCACTGGAAAACAAAGACGAGCATTAATCAATGAATGAACATTGTTTACCAATGAAAACACATGTTTTTGGCAGATGCACTAAAGATATCAGGTGATATAATTATGGATAAGTAACAGATGGTGGGAAGATTAGCGATGCGATAGGTATGGAAACGGCTGTTACCCTTTAATCAACTAAGTTACAGTAGGTCATAAGGGGAAGTTGCCTTTATATGTTAATGCTTATTTTGAAAACTTTGTAAACTAATTATCTAAATGTTAGGGCCACTGCAGATCGCGTTGGAGGGGTAGGCAGAGAGGTAGAACCCCCCCACGCCCCCCCCCCCCCCCCCCCACCCGCCACGCACACGCAAATTCATGTTCATTTTATCATTTTTGTTCATGCTCATTAAAGATCTTCATCATGACCCCTGCATTGTCTACAATGGTTCTGCAGGTTTTATGCCCAATCTCCATATTTTATCTCCATGTACATGGATGATGAACCTAGCATGTTCATTCCTGTTAGGCGCCATATAACCTTTCATGTGTTGGTGCGCCTTAAAACCCCAATTCAATTCAGTTCTAAATGTTACCATGTGACTATCATAAAGGCATGACAAATACATCCTAAACAAGACCGAAGTTACACACGACGTCATCCTACGATAACGATATTTAGCAACTTCTTCAAATTAACTACGATATGTGGCATTTTTGGAGTTATGTGATAAAGAGAATATTCAATTCAATATTGAATTTATTTAACTCATTGGATACAATTGATCTGACGGGCTCGGCACAGCCTCGAACATGTAACTGTATCAAATTCTTTAAACTCAATTATAAACAGACACTTATGTAAGATCCATTATGTATTTATGTAAAGCTAAGTCCGTTTACTGACAGATACAGTCTCCTTAAAGTTAAATAACTAAGATTTTACACGAGTATACATGAATATTGTGATGTTGAATTGATATATTGTAACATATCAGCAATTAAAAATTATTAAACACATGAGTATATGAAACGAACACGAATGTAAGATTATTTTTATCATATGCAATCATGCGTTACTAGCGAAATCGCAATCGGGACCGCTCTTATAATTTAGTCATACACTGCATTACGTCATGTAGTGAAACTACGTATGTGGTAAACGCAAAAAAAAAATGAATCAGGTGACGCCGTTTAGGGCCATAATTCTGTCAACTTAAAAGCATGAGTAATAGAATTGAATTGAATTGAATTGGGGTTTTAAGGCGCACCAACACATGAAAAGGTTATATGGCGCCTAACAGGCATGAACATGCCAGGCTCATCTTCCATGTACATCGAGATAAAATATGGAAAATGGGCCTAGAACCTTCTCACCCTGAACTGCAGAGTTGCTGCAAATTCTATCGTAGAAACTCCATTTACGCTGAAGCCACGTTATTGTTTTTCTGCCACTGCTCTTTGATGCGAGCGAGATAGCACCTGAAACAATGCAGGGATCATGATGAAGACCTTTAATAAAAATGAGTGATAGAACCTGGCTGTTTGATGCCTATGATACATATGTGAAGATTCAATCCATTTTGTGAAATACGGTTGAAGGTACAAGCACTTAAACCAAGTATTCTAAGTATAAAACGGGTCATATAACAAAAATATATCTCTACCCTGAGCCATTGTCGGTTTCTGATTATGCTGTCCGAGTGAGATACGTAATTGTTTTAGCAAGGTACGGGTGGTATCGAGAGTGAATCTCAGTAACAAATACATTTAAAAGTAAAAGCAGTGTATAACAATAAGTGAAAGCTCTTGGGTGCATGCAGAAATGTTAGAGCGGTTAATAAATGCAAGCTAAAGCAAACAAAAATAAGAAAATGGTTGGGGTGGGGAAATGTGCCACACGACTCACAAAGCAGACTCCAGCGTCAACAGAGAGTCTTCTTCATCTGCATCTTGGTTATTATTTTCCCGGTACATCATTCGCTGTGGATACTATTTATTAATAAACATTCATATTTAAGACATGCTTATAGTTCATGCATTCATTCTGCAACATCCGTTTCCAGAATACGCTAACAGCATTGTACCATATATTAGCACTTTACGTCTCACACCACAATTAATTTTCCATAGGGTCCCATTGTAATGTTTTTGTTCGTGGCATAGAGCTAATCAAAATTTACAACATGTATTTATGCTTAATGTTTTCATTGATCCTATAACTGCAATTTAAAACACAATTAACAAATATTTAGCGGATTGAACTGTTTTTAATTTCATGTTTGCGTGACATCTATCAAAATTTAGAAAAAAAATGCAACCCCTTGGTGATTAGACCATAATGTGTAAAATGAGGCAGAATTAGCTTGAAATCTTATACCAATATGCATTTTTCTGTGATCTCTTCTTTAAATGCCGTAGATTTAGAAACTGGTAAAGATAATTTAAAATTAATGTATCCTGTAAAATGTAGAAAAGCGGACGTGTTTTTTTTAATCTACCTCCTTCATCTGTAGGGCATGAGTATTCAAGGGAGATAATAGTGGTGTGAGTCCTTAACGCTCACCAGCGGCAATGTAGATGTATATTAACGCAGATACATCAGGATTTTCCTGGGGGTCTAGGCTCAGACTTACAATTGAAAAAATTGATATTTTCTATTGTTAAGGACAAAAATCATAATGAATGAGCCTAACAATGTTGTTGTTTTACAAGGAAATTCAATATGGAGAGTAATACATGTATGTGCTATCATAGGTTAATTTTGGCATTTTACTCTTGATTTCATTCAAAATCTATGAATAATTCAAGTTTTATACCTAAATACCACAGTGCTTACATCGTATTTTGATTGATTTAAAATTTGTATTAAGCACTGGAACATTTTTAAATTAAAGATTCTTCTGTAAAATAAGCCCGATTTACTTCCTTTAAATATACATGTACTTTAATTCTAACCATTATGGAGCGGTGTTGTACATGTATTACATATTCACGTGCCTAAACCGATCAACTGAGATATCAAATTAAAAATATCAAGTAATGACATTTTCAAAGTATCACATACAATGTAGAACAATATGATTAATTGTGAAATTGATTTCTATTTTACTACGAAAAGTGTATTAAAACAATAATACCTTTTGATTTAGGAACATATCTTTTTAAAACTCGGCAGGGTATCATTGTTATCAGCTGTAGTGTTTGAACGATATATCAAACACAAATTATTGTTGATTATTTTGAAATGGACTACTAAAATATTGCGAACATTTGAACAAACCTCTACCCACAAGCAAATACAACAGCATAATATAGGCTGTATTGTCCGTCCCAGTGTTATTTAAATATGTCTTTATGTTAGTAGACTTTCACATAGTTTCCACACTTACTTTTCTATCAGTGGCCTTCATCAGTTTAACAAGGAGCAAGGTCGCATTTATGGCATCATCGACAGTCAGGAACACACGATCTTGATATGTTTTCAGAAATTCGGTCGCCTCCAATACACGCCATATTTCGTCTGTAGTCATACAAACAAAATTAAGAAACGTATCAAATAAAAAATATGGAATCTGTTCAAAACGCATTGACTATAGTTTAATGAGTATCTTAGATAAGTATCACGCTTATAGTTCCAGCCTCTGTACGATAACGATTTGAATTTAACTTACTTAAATCTCCCAAAAAGGATTCCGCATGTATGCATGTTTCGGTAGGATGACCCGTACATTACCGAGGAAAAGGCTTGAGAAGCAAAAACTATTTAATTATGGAAGACAAACACTGGTCAAATGTACTACTAGTATATAGCTTTTAATTTTACGTCGTTTTGAAGTCAGAATATGCTTATTGTTAACCTTAACGGAAATGATAGAGACTTTGTGTCAAGTATTTGTGTATAATATTACCGTCAAATTTGCATTAAATCCCCCGGCGTATCCAGCCGTTAACAGAAACAACTCATTAGAAACGGACGCTTCGTTAAAAAGGCTCGCTGACCATTTAACTCGTGTGTTTTCATAAACATTACCTGTGCTATAAATAAACCATCTGGATCTGCACACTGCCTGTGTTGTGCTTAGCGGCGGGGATTTAATGCTGCCTTGTGTGTAAGAGGTGGGGATTTCGTTGTTTACACTGCTCTGTTTAAGTGGTATGACAACAGGGTAATAGTGCGGTTTGGATCACCCTAGAACCTGGTTTAACCTCCCCCATCCCAACCCAGCAGCGGTATTTTGCTACTGACCGTTCTCTTACCCCTATTGTTAACAGTTTTATGTTTGTGGTGTCGCATACTTTGCTTTTATTTAATCCTGTATTTGTTCTTTGGTTTAAATGTGTGTTTTCGAATAACTGAGTTCTGTGAATTTTCATTTTGTGTCTACTTGTGTTTTGTTTTGTCCCCTTGATTTATTTGTCATTAAAGGTACGCCGCATGCATTGTAATATATATAATTTGTAATTATATGTTAACAGAAACACATCAAATATGTTTCGACAACAACTTCTACTCACCGTTAACACAGCTGAGAACGACCTTCACCTTCACCGACTCATAGTCCTCCACGAGCTGTTAAATAACAGTGTGAATGCATAAATTCATTTGGATACCTTTGTTTCATTAAAACAAACACGTTATTGATAAACAAATATTTGGTGTAAATACCACATACTATTAGTAAATAAAAGACAGTAAAACATGAACTATATGTATGGAATTAAAAATAGTCTTTATACGCACTGGGTGCTTTATTATTATTGTTTTAGTATGATCCCTTATTATGTGTGTAACACATATCACTTAATTAAAATTAAAAAGATAAACAGTATTCGCATAATAAAAACACAGAGTTTGAATATTTGAAACAAATTCCTGCTACGTGTAACATAAACGGAATAAACTTTTACAAATATGACACGTGTCCATGTTCGTCTAGTGTACCTGTTTTATCACTTTAGCTCCTCCAGTATCGATGAACGTCATTTTTGAGCAATCAATGACGATGTAATATACATCTTCATTGTTGCCTATTGCAGTAAGTATGTTAGCTTGTGCCTTAGATTTCCTCCCCTCGTCATCTGTCTGCACAACAACGTTGTCGTAACACTTAAGGTCCTGACAAGACCCAATCTCATCGTTCGTTTCATTTACCAGTGGCGCGGTACTCTGTATTAAGAGGCGAATAAATAAACAACAATCGGAACGAAACATTTAGTATGGTTTTAAAACAGGAAAAGTTACTTTTAGAGAGGTTGTTATATCATATAATGACTGTGTACAGACTTCGTATGCACAAGAATTTATGCATTCAACTAGTTTTAATACAGTGTTGTTTTTTAAACATTTTCATTTACAAACAAGTAGGTATAAAAGTCAAACAGGAAATATAGCATACACAAAACAGGAAATGTAGCATACACAGAACACAGTCAACCAAAACCACACAATCAAATATTAAACAATAATTACTAGGGTAAATAGAAATATAAAATAATTTATCATGCAGATATGCATTTTCTGCCTAATAAAGGGGTGACCCAAAAGATTTTGCTTTATGCACGTAACTTGCCTGACGTCATAAAACAAACAAAAAAACAACAACATGGCGGCGTGCTCGACAAGCATAGCATTTTGAGAACTAAGTAATACCAGTTATTCATACGGAAAATGTGGATAATCTACATAATAAATAGAATATTATGTCAGTGCCTTTTACTATAAAGTTTATTAGGCTCGGCACGAAAACGAAGAAAGGCTCGCGGCACGAAAACGAAGAAAGGCTCGGCAGAGCCTTGCCATTCTTCGTTTTCTAAGCCTCGCCTAATAAACTTGATAGTAAAAGGCACTGACATAATATTCTCTATATAATTTCCTGAATAAAAAACATACGTACTGTTTTAATCTCCAACGCCTGGTGTTCTGCATTCATTTTCTTAATTTGTTTCCTTCGTTTCTCTGGCGTGATACCGGACAGGGTATACACTTGCTTTACAAATAATGCAGCGTTGGCGTAGTACAGAGGGGAGGAAAATCCTATTACTTTCAATCCAGACAATGAGCGGGTCTGCAATAGGAAAATAATAACATTTGTGTTGCATTAATATGTATTTCAGTTTTACCTTTATGTTGATGGTATAAAACTTGCAATGAATTAAACGCAGAATCAAATAGAAATTTAGTAATTATAGATTCGCCTAATCAATAATTGTTTTTGAATATGTTCAACTTAAATTAATATAGAAAATTTCATCAAGATAATCTCGTTTGTCATAGTTATAGATGTGTAACCAAACGTATGTTCTAACTGTATTTACCGTCACTGAAATCAGCAACAAAAAAGAGTGTCGGAGAACTGCTCTCTCGACTATTTAGTTTTGGTCAAAGACAGACACTTATACTAAGTCTGCTGGCTGTTACTTGTGATACGCAGGCTTCATAACCGCTGTTCCCAACTAAATTCCATTATGTTTATTTCGCTCTTCGGGGCATTTAATTTCATTAGATACTGGGACCATAAGCCGTACGACATGGGGAAGTAGTGCACTCCGTGTCCACCGCCGTATGCATGCCATCTTATGGATGGTTAACATTGTGTACTTTATTGACTTTATGAACATTGAGTTCTGCTCAACCCGGGGCTAGAGGGCGTGAGCGGTAGCTAGCTTAATTTCACTACCGCTAATGAACAGTCTCAATCAAACAGAGACTGCAATATTTCGTATGTGTCGTGCTCGGCCGTTTCCAAAGGTCCATTATCATACTCTTTTTTCAATAAGTTAAATACACATATGGAACTGACATATGTATGTGATTGCTATGTTTAAAGATAATGAAGTTTGACATATACACCAGCCTATATTTATATGTTTAAAGATAATGAAGTTTGACATATACACCAGCGTATATTTATATGTTTAAAGATAATGAAGTTTGACATATACACCAGCGTATATTTATGTTTAAAGATAATGAAGTTTGACATATACACCAGCGTATATTTATATGTTTAAAGATAATGAAGTTTGACATATACACCAGCGTATATCCGAATCTTCAAATGCCTTTATCGTACATTTTATGTGATATCACGATTTGGGTTTGATCAGATCAAAGGTTATAGAAGCCAGGATTATTTATGCAATCTATAGCTAATACTAAAAGGAAGCTCATGCTCATTTGGTTAAGCTAGGACAGTCAGTGAAGTAGAAAGAGACATGTAAACACGGCTTACATGCTAAATTCGACGAGAAATGGAACATTGCACATTGTCGGGCTGTAACTTTGTGCGCTCATAGAAGTCCAATAAGTACAGGAATTGAAATAATTGAAACACTTCATATATTCATATATACAATATTATATTTTAAAAAGAAAACTATGTGTAGCAATGTCATTCTAAATGAATAAATCACATATTACTAATTGATCAGTTCCCTGTCACATTAGTGTACTATGCTCCGTTAACAAACACATTTAAAATACATGTATACATAAATATGTCTCAAGACATAAGAGCCAAATGGCTCCAATTTCTGCATTTTGGCTCCAACTTGTTTCATTTGGCGCAAATGGTGGCGCAAGAAAAGAAATTGGCCAGATGAGGACCTGAAATTACTTATTAATACTATACAAGAAAAACTTGATGCAAAGCATCAATTCGGCGCCAAAATGTTGAAGAATTAAAACATACGTTATTAAATAACAGTACACGTGTTTATCAGTTATTTTAACTATCTTATCATCAGTACTAAACCTTGGTATATTTAGTGGTCTTGGACATAATATTAACAAACGTTGCTATGTTGACTTGGTTAAATGTATTTTGAATTAACTAGGTCATTCAGACAATTTTCCAAACGGCCCGGCCAGACATCACGGCTGTCCACTATGACCTGCCCAGGCTGTGTAAGAGCAGCCCGGCCAGACATCACGGCCGTCCACTATGCCCTGCCCAGGCTGTGTAAGAGCAGCCCGGCCAGACATCACGGCCGTCCACTACTATGACCTGCCCAGGCTGTGTAAGAGCAGTCCGGCCAGACATCACGGCCGTCCACTTTGACCTGCCCAGGCTGTGTAAGAGCAGCCCGGCCAGACATCACGGCCGTCCACTATGACCTGCCCAGGCTGTGTAAAGCAGTCCGGCCAGACATCACGGCTGTCCACTATGACCTGCCCAGGCTGTGTAAGAGCAGCCCGGCCAGACATCATGGCTGTCCACTATGACCTGCCCAGGCTGTGTAAGAGCAGTCTGGCCAGACATCACGGCCGTCCACTATGACCTGCCCAGGCTGTGTAAGAGCAGTCCCGCCAGACATCACTGTGTGTAAGAGCAGTCCGGCCAGACATCATGGCTGTCCACTATGACCAGCCCAGGCTGTGTAAGAGCAGTCCCGCCAGACATCACTGTGTAAGAGCAGCCCGGCCAGACATCATGGCTGTCCACTATGACCTGCCCAGGCTGTGTAAGAGCAGTCCCGCCAGACATCAATGTGTAAGAGCAGCCCGGCCAGACATCATGGCTGTCCACTATGACCTGCCCAGGCTGTGTAAGAGCAGCTCGGCCAGACATCACGGCCGTCCACTATGACCTGCCCAGGCTGTGTAAGATCAGTCCCGCCAGACATCACTGTGTAAGAGCAGCCCGGCCAGACATCATGGCTGTCCACTATGACCAGCCCAGGCTGTGTAAGAGCAGTCCCGCCAGACATCACTGTGTAAGAGCAGCCCGGCCAGACATCACGGCTGTCCACTACGACCTGCCCAGGCTGTGTAAGAGCAGTCCCGCCAGACATCACTGTGTAAGAGCAGCCCGGCCAGACATCATGGCTGTCCACTATGACCTGCCCAGGCTGTGTAAGAGGAGTCCCGCCAGACATCACTGTGTAAGAACAGCCCGGCCAGACATCATGGCTGTCCACTATGACCTGCCCAGGCTGTGTAAGAGCAGCTCGGCCAGACATCACGGCCGTCCACTATGACCTGCCCAGGCTGTGTAAGATCAGTCCCGCCAGACATCACTGTGTAAGAGCAGCCCGGCCAGACATCATGGCTGTCCACTATGACCAGCCCAGGCTGTGTAAGAGCAGTCCCGCCAGACATCACTGTGTAAGAGCAGCCCGGCCAGACATCATGGCTGTCCACTATGACCTGCCCAGGCTGTGTAAGAGGAGTCCCGCCAGACATCACTGTGTAAGAGCAGCCCGGCCAGACATCATGGCTGTCCACTATGACCTGCCCAGGCTGTGTAAGAGCAGCTCGGCCAGACATCACGGCCGTCCACTATGACCTGCCCAGGCTGTGTAAGATCAGTCCCGCCAGACATCACTTTGTAAGAGCAGCCCGGCCAGACATCATGGCTGTCCACTATGACCAGCCCAGGCTGTGTAAGAGCAGTCCCGCCAGACATCACTGTGTAAGAGCAGCCCGGCCAGACATCACGGCTGTCCACTATGACCTGCCCAGGCTGTGTAAGAGCAGCCTGGCCAGACATCACGGCCGTCCACTATGACCTGCCCAGGCTGTGTAAGAGCAGTCCGGCCAGACATCATGGCTGTCCACTATGACCTGCCCAGGCTGTGTAAGAGCATCCCGGCCAGACATCATGGCTGTCCACTATGACCAGCCCAGGCTATTTTTGGATGATACTCTATATAGAAAATGTTTACATTTTAATACAAGAAAAACTTGATGCAAAGAGTCTGCGCTCATAAATCTACTTTCGTTTTCAATACATTTGTCTGCATTTGACAGTCAAAATGAAGCATTACAAAATTAGCGATTTCCCGTAAACGAAATTTAAATGCCAAAACTTTCCGATATATCATCGTATTTTCTCATTTCTTAGCAACATTTAATGTAATTTGCCAATAATAATTAATCAAAACGATTTAAAAACGAGAACAATGTGAAAACATTTGAAACGCAGATATAACGATCGATAAATTTCGTTAAATTTTTCTAAAATTCGTATTACGCATTTAACCATTTGATTTTATAATCAGCCTCGTTTTCAGTCAAAATACAGGGAGACATCGTTTTAGTGAAATGATTTTGTATAATTTTTGAATTATTGGTGCATCATTTCTTACAGAAATTCAAGAAATCGCTAAGCAGTTTTATCTCTTGTGTTTTATATCTTATTCTGGTGCGTTTTATAGCATGCTTTAAATGCCATTTAAACATTTTTAATTACAATCCAAACATACTCAACTATCAGTCCTTTTGATTCCCCATGCCTAAGGTCAAAGTACTACCACAGTATGTCCGGCGCCCTCAAGGGGCGCCGAATAATAAGGAAGCTCATATTCACATAAGCTGTCATATTCTTCGAATATTCGAGTAAAACAATGTAAGAAACAAACACATATGTCTCTTTAGTGTGTGCATTGTGCTGTATTAATATACAAACATAATCCGTTTCAGTCTAAGATTGGTTACCTTGCTATAGTTTGAGCTACTTTCGTACAAATTCATATCATCAATCTTCTCCAGATTTTCAGCCTTTGTTCTGAAAAATAGAGGCAGTTAACAAAAGTAAATACGCAAGTCGAACAGTTGGACTCATCCACAAACACACACAGAGGCAGTTAACAAAAGTAAATACGCAAGTCGAACAGTTGGACTCAACCACAAACACGCACAGAGACAGTTAACAAAAGTAAATACGCAAGTCGAATAGTTGGACTCATCCACAAACACGCACAGAGGCAGTTAACAAAAGTAAATACGCAAGTCGAACAGTTGGACTCATCCACAAACACGCACAGAGGCAGTTAACAAAAGTAAATACGCAAGTCGAACAGTTGGACTCATCCACAAACACGCACAGAGGCAGTTAACAAAAGTAAATACGCAAGTCGAACAGTTGGACTCATCCACAAACACGCACTTCAAACAAAAAAAAGTAATAGCTAACATGTTCAAGTAATGTCTGACATCACAAACATAAAACACGCTTGTCAAAAGGAGTACCTCCTTGAAATCATGTGTGTCAAAAATACCACTGGGGATTAAAACGGGTTCTAAGCAGCACCAGAACTTTTCTGTAGTATCATACCGATAAATGTGACAGTGATTATGTAAGACAAACATGCTATTCTTACAAGTGCACTCAAATACATTTCTTAAAAACAACAACACGTTAAGTCTTTATAAACACTGCAAAATGAACAGGTTTTGAACTTAGATGCATTACGACATGCATTTGCTCAGGAATTAATACTATGTGACATATACTAATTATATACCAATTATAGAAACACATGTCTTACCTTTGAGTTCGAATAACGACGGTGAAGAAGGAGAAAATCATTCCCAACAAAATACCATAGTCCACGTGGAGGATGACTACAGCGAGGAACGTCACGATCCATATCAACTGTAAGTAGACAGGTATATGCCATAAATGGAACACATTGCTGTATGAAAAATACATGCACATATACACTAAAATGTTTAGGTAAAGTACACAAATACTAAGATAAGCATGAACATTTTGGTCGGAAGGTATTTTAACGTGTAAAAGTACATTACAATGGAAATTCAGTTTAGGAATAAATGTATATCATATGTGATATTGTGACCAACATGACTTGATATATAAAGACATTATTATGATAGTATCGCGCAATGTGACCTATTTATGAGTCGACGTGCCGTAAAACATCATTCATTTTGAATGAATGCTGAATAAATAAATGACCGAATAATTGAATGAATGAATAAGATATTATTACGATGTTTCTCATCATCTGTCGCTACATTTGCAACATCTCGTACACTGCTTCGCAGCATGACTCGAATGTAATACGCAGGTTTTCATATTGGTTACGTCATACTAGCGTGACGCGCGTCAGGTTCCCGCCAAAACGAATTTGCATTCAAAATCAAAGTTATCTTCAACATTTTGCAATGTCTTTTAGCCGATTTCTCCATCTGCAGTTTATTTACGTGAAAGTAGTGATGAAACCTTCATCTGTATTGTAAATAACAAACATGCAACGCAAATCATACATCAACACGTGTGGCAATCGGCCATAATGTTTATGTAGCAACAGCTTAGCAACAGTGCACTATTTTCTGTGCCGTTGCCTTCCGGCTAACATAATGTTAAGATTTTGAACATACCGAAGCGCCATGGGCATACCGAAGGGCATATGACCTTGCCACAAACACTTTCTCGGGGGCGAAGACGAAATGGTCATATAGAATTTATAGTAACGCACTATACCCATCGCGAAGTTTATACCGCCCTTCATCTGATAACGTAGTTGACTTGACCAACGATCAGCTGCTCACAGCAACAGGAGAGAAACAGGAATTGGACCCTCTCACGGATTGGGAATATGCTATGACCCTCGATCTTGAGAGGGTCCAATACATGTTTCTGACCTGTTGCCGTGAGCAGCTGATCGTTGGTCAAACAACATCGTTTAACGAGGCGGGATCCCGAGGAATGACGGGATTGGCCGAGCGTTCACGATTGCTGTCGCTATCGCAGGGTTCAAGATGCATCGTGTCTATGCTTAAACGATGCTACTTTAGTATGTTTGAACGGCCTCTCTCTATACGGCATTGCTTAGTTCTGTTTTCACGCAGGGAGCCATCGGGAGGGAAGCTGAAACAACTGGTTTTCCAATCGATGTAAAATAAGTCTTCACAACCAAAAAAAAGAGAAGAAAATAAAAAGGGCATTCTTACACAAAATAGAATACTTACAAAGTCGTAAACTGATGTCCTATATATTTTCGGCAACTCCAGAAATTGTAGAAACAGACTGCGTAAGGCCACAATAATAATGGAAGCAAGAACACACTGAAATGTATACGTATTTAAATGAAAAGTCGTTATTCGAAATGTCCTCATCTTATTAACGTTTAACATTCATGATTATTTCCTTTTAATAAATGAATACATTTTATCAAAATAATTGCAGTAAATGTGGTAAACAGTATAATTAATTAGATTCAGCAATGAAAAGTTTGATGTAAGCTTAATGTAATTATAAATCATACAATACAGTTACAGTTCACAAGTAGTTAACACACATTAAAGCATACATTACGTGGTCCCGTCTTAATTCCATTAAACGATAGGAAAGCTTATATTAGCAGGATTTTATAACGGATATTTCGACAATAAAAGACGTCTAAAGCCATCTTTAACTGAAAAAATGCGATAACATGCGATAACCTGTTTAAAATTACCTATTAAATGTTTTCATTTTACAATATGCAAACATTTTAAGCCGAAATTAAGGCTTTATTTCATACCTCAGCCAACCCCATTTCCGCTTCTTGGACAAGGGATTGGATGGGGTATGAAAGTTAATACTCGGACCACGTAATGTCTATAAATGTTCTTCTCTGAATGTGTATGAAACAGATGAAGCACTTACATTAGGCAATGATTCAAATAGTGGTCCAATGGAAAGTAAACACTTACATTAGGCAATGATTCAAATAGTGGTCCAATGGAAAGTAAACACTTACATTAGGCAATGATTCAAATAGTGGTCCAATGGAAAGTAAACACTTACATTAGGCAATGATTCAAATAGTGGTCAAATGGAAAGTAAACACTTACATTAGGCAATGATTCAAATAGTGGTCCAATGGAAAGTAAACACTTACATTAGGCAATGATTCAAATAGTGGTCCAATGGAAAGTATCACAATTAGCACCAGTGTTGCCGACACCACGCTGGCAAGCTGCAATAATATCAGTAAAGGGGAATGATACATAAGTCATAAGTGTGTCATAAGGTTTAAACACTTTTATCAACATAAGTAGATATAAAAGTCGACCAGAAAATGTAGCATTCAAGGACCACAGTCAACCGAATGCACACATAGTTCTAAACATTATTACAACTAATTGCAGTGTGAAATAAAGAATGTCGGGATGGTGTCAACTGTGAATAATGACAGTATTGTAACAGGATACGACCAAGTCCAGCAAAACATTTAAAACTTTAAGCAGTTGGAATATGGACATAATAAATACCAACAACTAAAAAAACTGAAAGAGTATGAGAGTGGACCTTTGGAAACGGCCGAACACCATATATGCGAAATACTGCAGTCTCGGTTTGCTTGAGACTGTTCATGAACGGTAGTGAAATATGCTTGCTATCCGCTCACGCCCACTAGCCCCGGGATAATAACGAATTTGTCATACTTCAAAGTTGTTACCATTTATTTAAGAAAAGAAAAGAAAACAACCAAAAACACGTTTACATTTTTATTGCGTCAATTTCTCCGTAACGTGCCTCTAACTTAACGTTGTTTACTTTCGTGACGTCATCGCTCTAACGTCGTTAAATTTGGCGGATTTTTAACAAAATAAACGCATTTTATCACTATGTTAATGTTTTATTCTCTGTAAAATTTCAAAAAAAATACACTTACGATTATTTCAGACTTTTACACACAGTGGAAAGCGTAGAAAAGCGATAGGAAGGAAACAATCGGCGGTTTCCAAAACAAATCGGCAATGTTATCGTCGCCATTTTGTTTTTGTGTATTCGAGTAATGGGGTACCTACGGGGAATTCGTCCTATGTTCACGTCGCGAGACGTAGACATGGGCTCATGTCTACGGCGCATTGACCAATGAAATCCTGAGAATTTTCTTTGCAGTATGACAAAACGACCTTTATACTTATTACACCACACGTATCCAGCGGCGTAAGGTGCCAGTATCTAACATAATTCTATGCCCCGAAGAGCGAAATAAACGAAATGGAATTTATTTGGGAGCGGCGGTTTTGAAGCCTGCACATCACAAGTAACACCCAAAAGTCTAAATTAAAAAGCAGACAAAATATTCAATGTGTGGTTAAACAATACCCAGAGCCTTTATCGGCCGGAGTAGTGGAACCACCGAATCGAAATTTAAGTAATAAAACAAAAGCAATTAAAAATGTACCACCGATATCTAAATATAAGTATCGAATTTGAAGGAGGCTGTAAAGAACTGAATGTATACTAAGTTTCAAATTGTTAAGGGAATGTTCCAATATGTTCACATCATACCTGTGTCCTACCTCCCGCCGACTCCTGTACAGAAGATCTCGAGACCGAGGCAGCATACGGATAGCACGAGAAGAACGAACCGAATATGTTACCTGCACCATATGCAATCAGCTCCTGAGATATATAAAACAGTAGACATCAATCAGTTTCTAAATTAACATCAAACAAAAATAGTAAGCTAAAGAAAAATCACAGTTGATGTTGTTGTTTTTTTAATTATTGGGCCACGGTGGCACAGTGGATAGCATGTTTGACACGGAAACCGAAGACCACGTGTTCGACCCTCACCGACATAACTGGGTTTCTTCAGTTTGTTAACGTTAGGTATAGAGATAAGAAATTAAGGTTAAGAAACCTTCCTTAGCCTAGTTCGTCGGATGGGGACCTAACCGTGCGGTCCCATGTATCGGAGAATATCCACCTAGCACGTTCAAAACCCTAAGGAATGTATTCGATAGTATGAGAGGGAAAGGTTCCCGGACTCCATCTCAAACTAACATTCTTGATGAACAAACTGAATGCAATTATTTGTGTATTTATGCTTGCTCGTTATTGTTGGAGTATGCATTGAACATTAAAATTAGAACCTTCGTTTATATTTTCAAAAACCTTGTTTAAACATCGAGGAAATAAAAAAAAGGTTTATTAATGCAATCCGATCTATTTTGAAAGTTGTTCTAACTACCCTATCCCATCGAGCAATTTAATAATCAAGGTTTTCGTGTTTCCCTTAAGTATGTCGTATTACAAATGTCATTTAATATACTAGTGCTTCATATCTTACTGTTAATCAGTAATTAATAATGAACGAATGAATGAATGAATAAATGAATGGTGTTTTACGGCACGTCGACACATAAATAGGTCATATTGTGCGCAAAAACCGACGAAAGATGAAGAAATTAAGTAGTACTTAAAAACTAATGTAAATATATAAAGATAAAACCATCAAAAAATAAGGGATGATATGGTAGCAATACAAACTATACATGCAATTCAACAAATGCCCGTGAACGGGTATATAAACAAGTAAATATGTATAAGAACACATTTTAATGATTTATATAGTCTGATTACTTTTAGGAAATCTAAAACAAGACTAAAATCTATAGTATCAAATATCTTTTTCATAGTATTAATATTGTAGTACCTTTGACGCATAGGATAAAGTCTACACATTCCAACAATATGTGTTTGACCGTTAGCGGTGCAAAGCAGGGTATACATTCTGGTAATTGCTCAGCTTGTAATTAATAAGGGACATTGACATTACCTGATTTGCATCATAGCTGTAACCATGTTTCTTGGCCATGAGAGCCGCCAAGCCTACACACTGGAGAACGCAACAATGGCTATGATAATACTATCAACCGTGTAGACGCTAGATGCTGGCAAAGTGGGAACCATTGGTTTGGGAAGACTGATGAAAGAAAATCAGAATAGTATTATTATCACATCTTCCGTGCTGGCAAAGTGGGAACCATTGGTATGGGAAGACTGTTAAACGAAAATCAGAAATAGTATTATTATCACATCAGCCGTGCTGGCAAAGTGGGAACCATTGGTTTGAGAAGACTGTTGAACGAACATCAAATAGTGTTAGCTTAAAGGTTTTTGAGCGTTTGATTAATACAGTATAAGACATAGTTCATTTGTCCTATGTGACATACTATACATGGGTTTCGAAATATCACAATTCTAAATAGAAAGAGATAATATATAATTCGCCTCGTTTGCTAACCATTCTACCCAGAACAATATGTTTACTATTAGCTCTATCATATTATACCGAAAAGGTCAACAACATAAACATTTCAAAATATTAATGACACATTAAATAAGAGGAAATATGTACTGGTGCCGATTTCACCAACATACTTAAGCTACTTAAAAACATAAATTTAAGTTTACCTCCTAAGTTTTCTTAGGTAAGGAAAACATGTTTCACCAAACCAATTTAATTAAGTAAAAACTTAAATTTAGCTTAGTTATCAAGTTGGTGAAACACATTTCTGCTAAGTTTTACTTAGTGACTTAGTTAAGTATTTAAGTAAAACTTAAGGAATTGTTGGTGAAATCGGCGCCTGGTTTGAACGAAAATTACAAAATTACAGAAATACAGTAAACACAGAATAAACCCAATGAACCGAATGCGTATTCGATTTATTTTAACAGCACGTGTTGACACGGTAGCTGGAGATAGAAAAACTATCATAGTTTTGGTATATGGACGTTTTAGAAAAGGTTTGCACTTAAAGTATATTCATAAAATAGTTTACATTATTATTATTATGATTGGTTTAACGAAATGATTGTAACATTTATTTCGGAAAGTATCGGCTTCGGAACAAGTCGTGACAGGAGATCTCTAACATTCTGCATTTTAAAGTACTGTCTGTTTTTACTTACCCAATAGGAATTTCGCCGACAATTTTCATTTTATAGTTTTCTTCAAACTTCAGGAAATAAGAGGCTGCAGTCCCAGCGACAACCTAACAATAAACAATATATGTACAACACATATGCTTGCGTAGGTCTAAATAATGAGTGTACAAATACAAGATAGAATATTCCTTTGTTTGTTTGTATGGTGTTTTACGTCATTTTCAACACATGTAAGGTTATATATGACGGTCGATATTTTTGCGTTGGATGCAGAATCCCGCCCCCCCCGCCCCCCCCCCCCCCCGTTGGAAGCAGAACCCATTCCCCCCTCCCCCCCCCCCCCCCCCCCCTCCCCCCTAGGGATATAACCTTACATGTGTTGAAAATGAAGTAACACCATACATCTAGCGTACCGTACTCCTGTTTTATTGGGAATATTGACGATATGTGCATCCTATAACCCGATTTAAACGTCACAGTGTAGCCCTATTGTCAGCATTTTCACGTTTGTGGTGTCAAAGGCCTTGCCTAATATGTATCCCTTGTAATTGTTGCTTGTTTCGGTGCTTGATTTTGATTGTCCATAGATCCAACATTTGGATTTTTTACATCTGCTTCCATTAGATGGTTGCTTGTCTTCCCAACAAATACTATTAACGTTCCCTTTATAATAGCGATACAGATGTTTTCTTGTGAACAAGATTATTCCGGTGCAGGTCGCTAAGGCCCAGACTTTGACGTGTGTGGCATAACATTTAGACCCAGTTTAGAATACCAGAAAATGGGGTCAGAGGTTTGGAACCAAAACATCTAAGAGGATAGAAATTCAGGTCGTTACTGCATTTACAATGTGTATATATTTCTGTGGTACAACGTAATAACCGTCAAATATACTTTCCAAAAATATATTGTCATATTACATAGTGATGTAAGAAGCGTACCACAAAGAGCTCTACCGGCACGGGAAACTTCAGCTTGCTCTTGAACCGCTGGTTCACCTGACTTTTACTATGTACAAGATGACAATACATATTGCAGACATTATCACAGTGGGCACCTGTGTCTCGGAGATGTGTTTGAAGATCAGAATATACGTCTGTAAGTAACACATATCGATTTCTGATTTAAGTAAACAATAACAGAAAATATATGTACAAAGGGTGTATACAGAATAAGTGTAAAACAATGGTAGCCGCATAGACTGATGTCAGAGTAAGTGAGATGCGAGTCCAGTATAATACAATTTGTATTATTATTATTAAATTATAAATAAACATTTAATTTTCTTTTAAATGCTGTTAATTCATTTTTTTTAATCAATTATAAGGAAGAAAGCATTTTGCGATGAGTTACACACACATGACAAAATGACGAAACATGGGCAATTAATTGATTTTATAGAAAGCAATGAAGATTAAACTGGCATACTGAAAGAATAAACCTTAACTAAAGGTTAAAAGAAAATTATTCGTGATCACGATATAGTAATAATAAATCACCTTAACAATCTGGAAGACGCCATCAGACCGAGGAGTGTGGAGACCAAACACATATTTGATCTGGCTAGTTCCCACGTGTACCGCGGCACCGGTCGTGAATCCGCCAATCATGGCGTCCGACATGTAGGTTGTGATGAAACCCATCCGGAAAACGCCCATTGCAAGCTGGATATAATAAAAAAATAAAAGCAAAATACTATAGTATTACACAATAAGCTAAAAAAAGTAATTAGGAAGTTGTTAACGATGCTGCATACAGGCAGTGTTCGGTGAAATATAGATTTACGAAGATTAATTTTGCCGGTAGTCAAATATAAGATTTACGAATTAAGATGACCTAAAAATATCGCTAAATGCAAATATGTTCCACAACACACTGCACATGCATCTATGTTATTAAAACTATGTTATTAAAACTGTTAAACCTACCTGGACAAAACCAACAAGAAGGCAGAGTGAAGATGCAATTGCTATTTTCACGTCATTAGGAAGATCGACTTTTACTGGTTCATCACCACTTGCGGCATATGACGTCACATTGTCTGCTGTATTTGTAAGTGTTGTATTTGTAGCAGAAACGCCTAGGACAGCAGATGCAAGATCTGGGTCATAAAATCGAGATATGACGGAGCCCGTGAGAAGGCTGCATAATGCAACGGTGCCTGAAATACACAGTATACAACAGGGTTAAGACATTAATAGATCGCTCATATACAAAATCATCCCAGCATACCGACAGGGAATGAAGCAGTTGGCAGCGATTATACAGTCGGTAGCGCCCAGAACACAATGTATGACTAAGGTAAATATTTCAAGTATTTTGCCTCTTTGTGAGGAGTATTGTCAAAGGAACTGCATAGGCTTAATGTGCACTAATTTTAGAATATGCGTGCCACTTTTGGTGAAATATGAAGGTTTATTATTATTTGAAATAGAGCTATAGACATATAAGTGTTTTGTGCCAAAAAAATCGCTTTATTTCAAATAATATACCGTCATATTTCACCAAAAAATGGCATGCATATTCTAAAATTAGTGCACATTAAGCCTATGTAGTCTGTTTAGACGATACTCCTCACAAAAGGGCAAAATACTTGAAATACTTACCTTAGTCATACATTGCGTTCTGGGCACTACCGACTGTATCAATCGCTGCCAACTGCTTCGTTCCCTGTCGGTATACTGGGGTGAAAATAGTATAAACCAGATTGCAGATCGTAACGAATTTGTGGTGCAACTTACCAACTGCTTGTGGAGTGCGTGGTCAGTGGTAGAGCGCCGAACTCCAGATCGAGAGGTCGTGGGTTCGATCCGTCCCGCGGCCACGTTATTTATCCTTGAGCAAGATAATTAATCCACATTGCTTAGTACTGGTTCTACTCAAGAAGCCATCGAGAGTGATTAATCTAAGTTGCAATAACTTGTTTCGCAATCGATGTAAAATAAATATGTTTAAACTAACTGCTTTGGCAACTACTTTGACGCAGTTGGTTAGGGCGTCGTATACTATTTAGCACCATATAAAGAAATACAAAAATATCGGACAGGGAAAGTAGCATTCAAGGGCAACATTTATTATGTTAACATATTTCAAAAATAATTTACGAAACCAGTACGTAATAAACCTGACTGGTTACTGGACGTGTGAGTACTATGTTAATCTTTCTGTTATCTTGCATTGAACAATTTATTTTCAAAGACGAATAACATTGTTTTTAACTTCCACAGAACTTTGACCGATTAACAAAATAAAGGCATATACTTATCTAAAACAATACATTTTCTATTTGATTCAGCATAGAAGCCGTTACAACTTACCCATGGAGATATGTCTGGAAGAGCCGAGGAGGAAATAAATTAATACAGGAAAGAATGCCATATACAGCCCAACAACAGGTGGCAATTCCGCCAGCAAAGCGTACGCCATTCCTGCAAGATGCAATTGTATAAAAGTAAATATAGAGGCATACAATATATGACGAAAACATAACTATATTGCAATGTGAAGACACAGTGTTAGGTGAAATGTAATCAACTGAATGTTCAAAGGAGAGAAAAAGCTATGCCTCAAATGATAATTACCTTGAGGAAGCTGCATGATGCCAACTGTTAGACCGGATATGATGTCATTTGGCAAGTCATCCTTCAATTTGTATTTTCGCATAATCCGCAGAAACGGAAAGCGCTTATGCCAAAATTTCTTCTGAGCTTCTTTATCACACGCACAACAAGAGCTTATTTGCGATTTGCAAGCGTCTTGAAAGCTGAGACTCGGTTCAACCGGAAGTTTGTAGTCCTGCCTGAAATCAGCCGTTTTCTTGCAGCGGCTTTTCTGGACGCCATCCAAATATGGCTGCTCTGAGCCGGAGACCACAGTTATAGGTGGGGTGGTACCGTCGATATCCAGCACCATGTGGAGCTGTGGATTCTGGTTCATGCTTATACGACGCAAGGCCTTGTGGGGTCTGAAGTTACAAGATAGATGACGGGGTTATGTAGGTAAAATGCTTAATAATGCAACTGCACATTGCAACCACAAACGAGTTATAATAAGTTTAGATTAGTTTAAACATATTTTATTACTTATGTTACAGAGAATGAACATCATATGATAATACATATTTATATATAACATACGCAAATGGATTGAACTACAAGTTATAACAACATTAGTTGCAGTTCTCTCCATATAATTATAATAAGTGAAGCAGTAATTGAAAGGATTACTGGATTAAAGGCTGCCTTTTCGCACTTGAGCACGTGCCTACAGGACTCACATCACTATTATCTACATGGAATACTCGTGCCCTACAGATGAAGGAGGTAGATAAAAAAAACAAGTTCGCTTTTTTACATTTTACAGGATACATTGATTTATCTTTACCAGGTTCTAAATCTACAGTTCTAATTTTAGGGAGATCACAGAAAAATGCATGTTGATATAAGATCATGGAATACTCGTGCCCTACAGATGAAGGAGGTAGATAAAAAAAAAACAAGTTCGCTTTTTTACATTTTACAGGATACATTGATTTATCTTTACCAGGTTCTAAATCTACAGTTCTAATTTTAGGGAGATCACAGAAAAATGCATGTTGATATAAGATCTGTCTCATTTTACACATCATGGGTCTAATCACCACGGGGTTGTATTTTTATCTACATTTTGATAGGTGTCACGCAAACATGAAATTAAAAAAAAAATCAATCTGGTAAATATCTGTTAAATGTGTTTAAAATTGCAGATATTGGCTCAATGAAGAATTTAAGCAAAAATACATGTTGTAAAATCTGTTTATCTCTATGCCACAAACAAAAGAATAACAATGGTACCCTATGGAAAATTAATTGTGGTGTGAGGCGAAAACAATACTGATACGGGAGATCCTTTGGAAGCAACAAACATAACTAAGAGAATAAAGTAGCAGACTCGGTTTCATTGAGTCAGTTCGTGAGCGGTAATGTAAGAAGCAAACAACTCTTACGTCCCCTAGCACCGGACTTATTCTACTTCAAAGCCATCTACATTGGGTTCGCAAGTCCAAAAGGACCAGTAAAAATAACAACAATAACTTCCAGTTGTTGTTATTCCTGTGTATCCTCTCTTTCACACACACCCTCACCCACCCCAACAACAGCCCCCCCCCCCCCTCTCTCTCTCTCTCTTACCCTCTCTCTCTATTTCCCTCTCTCTCTCCTTCACTCTCTCGCTCTCTCTCTCCCTCTCTAGTGCGGTTGGAAATAACATAAACAAGTTGTTGATATGCCGTTAAACAACAATTCAAATTAAAACATCCAGAAATCCAAGAACTTACGGTAAGTCGAGAGTCATATTGTATATCAATCCCTTTAAACACAATTAATTTCATATGTTCTACTCGTTTTTATAATTCCTATTCACTGTTATAATACTCTATCAGTCAGTCGTTGAAATAAACAGATTCTCTGGGAGCAGTTACCTTAAATAGGTAATGCCCATGGATAAGTATGCAAAAATTGCCATCAGAGGTCAGTATAGGTCAATAGATGACGGTGGAAAACCACAACGTACGCAAGTACAAAGACGTCTTAATTAAAAAAACACAAGGTGAACAATGAATTAATTGTATATTAAGAAGATCTGCGTTACTTTTAACTTACTTTTAACTTTTTAGTTAATAAGTGTCTGCAATTAACATATTTTTAAAGCGTTATAATTATTCGATGTTTGCCCAAACTAAACACCAGGACCGTGCGTTCTAGAACGTAACATTGTTTATGTATATGTTTAAATGTTTTTTATATGTACTTTTATGCTTTCGTGGTATTTCCGAAACGCATAATCTATTAAACAAACTTTGTTTAAATATCAATAAGGTAATGATTCTCTTTTATCAAAAAAAAAATATATATATCGTAAATTGCAGTACGCATGGCTAGTTTGTAAACATAAACAACAGCTGCGGTGCAAAACCAAACAAAAGTCATGAATATTCATCCAGTTATACGTATGCATGATGTCATACAGTGTAACGTGGCCACATAATTCAATAAACAATACGCTTGACGCATTACGCAGTATGTATTGACCGTAGACAGTTACTTTGAATAAACCATACTCGGACAGCGGACCTCATATAATCAACATGATTACTTAAAAGGACACCCGGCAATCTTGATTTCCGTAAAACTCATTGCATCCCGTTATTTTTCTACATAATCTGCATATTTGCAATGTTTGTCTTGAAAATAAGACGAGAAAAAAAAGAACGAGATTTTGCAATTTTACTTTGTGTCGTACGAGATTATGTGAGATTTGAGTAATGCCCAATCTCTACTTCTTAGATCTCCGATTTGACTGTATGTGGGTACCTTGGATTTAAGTTTCACCCAAATTAAAATAATGCCCGTCATACAAATATGAACACATAATGACAACCAGTAGTATAAAATACATTTGTGCAATGTACAGATGTTCAATATATGGGTGCACCTTCAAAATATCCAGGTGCCCCTACATAAAATATGGACATATAAGGGTGGTCTAGCAACCAGTATTATAACATATATAGGCGCGCCTACAAAATACGCAGACGCTCTTACATTATTTGTGGTAATGTATACCTTCCCCCATCCGTAGGAATCGACGAATTTACAGGAGAGATAGAATTTGATTCCACCTATACTTCTGACATAGCGCTTAAACCAAGATGTCCAAGAGGGCCTATGGACGGTCTATCGGCTCAAGATAAAGTTCATGTATAAGGGGCCATAAGTCTTTCAAAAATCATTCAACACCGAATCATGGAGATGATATACGCAGCTAGGCTTGGTACTGAACATCCCTACAAAGTTTCGTTGAAATCCAGTCAGAGGTTCAGGAGAAGTAGTCTAGACAACGTTAATGTATCAAAACCTTTAAGGGCTCATAACTCTGCCAAAATTCATTCAACCAGAACATGGCAATGACAGGTGCAATCAGGCTTAGTACTGATCATTCACGCCAAGATTCGCTGAAATCTGGCAAAGAGTGCAGAAGAGACTAATCTGGACAGAGTTGTGTATTAAAACATGTAAAGGGACATTCAACCGAAAGATGGCGATGATATGCACAACTAGGCTTGAAACTGATCATCCTTGTCAAGTTTCGTCTATATCCAGCCAGGGGTTCAGGAGAACTCATCATCTCTGCAAAGTTTCATTGAAATCTGGCGAGGGGTTCAGGAGAAGTAGATCAACCGGAACACGGTAATGATATGCACAACTAGACATGGAATTGATCATCCCTAAAACGTTTCGTTTAAATCTAGCCAGGGAATCACTCCGCCAAAATTATTCAACTGAAACACGGTGGCTATGTACAACTAGGCTTGGTACTGATCATCCCTGCGAAGTTTCAATGAAATCCGGCAAAATGAAGGCCCTTTCGTCTTAATGAGGCCAAGATATAGCATACTGCAGAAATAAAGGGCCATGACTCCGTTGTAAATGTTCCAATCTGAATGGTTTTCGAACTTGTCCGAGCTGTCATTGATATAAACGATCTGGTAAAGTTTCGTAAAGATCGCATGAAAATTGAAGGCCCTATCGTCTTAACGAGGCAAAATATAGCTTTTTTAACTAAAGCAAGGGCAATAACTCCGCTGTTAATTGTCCGAGCTTTCATTGATATTAGCAATCTGTGCAAGTTTGGTAAAGATCAAGTAATAAATTAAGGTGCTAGAGTGTTCACAAGGCTTAATATGGCATTTTTCAGCAAAACAAGGGCCATAACTCCGGTGAAATTATTCCGATCTGGCTGTTTCTCGAACTTGTCCGAGCTTTCATTGATATAAAGACACTGACAAAGTTTCATAGAGATCCGATTAATATTAAATGCCCTGGAGTGTTCACACGGCAGAAAATTCAGTATTTTTCAAAAAAGTTATGGCCATAACTCCAGTGTTCCTGATCCGATTTGACTGGTTTTCGAGCTTGTTCGAGCTTACATTGATATTAACAATCTGCGCAAGTTTGATAAAGATCAAATAATAAATGAAGGTGCTGGAGTGTTCACAAGGCTTAATATGGCATTTTCAGCAAAACAAGGGCCATAACTCCGGTGAAATTATTCCGATCTGGCTGGTTTTCAAACTTGTCCGAGCTTTCATTGATATAAAGTCACTGTCAAAGTTTTGTAAAGATCCGTTTACTAATGAAGGCCCTAGAATGTTCGCAAGGCAAATGTTAACGGACGACGGACGGACGACGGACAACGGACAACTCGTCATCCCATAAACACTGTTGGCCTTCGGCCAGTAGAGCTAAAAATTAAAATACATTCAATTTTATAGAAACAATTACCTACACGCACTACGTGCTTAATATTAACCAGGAAAATGATGCTCTGAGTCCACAAGGTGTTGTTAAAAAAAAAAAAAAAAAAAAAAAATTATACTGACATTAGTTATAATGAAATTTTCTGTACTCTGTGTTTTGTATTGTATTATAATTCATCACAGATAGTTAATATATAGCTTATGAGTTGTGGTTTATAGAAAAAAAAGTATTTGATAAACGTCCCTAATACATTATTCTGTTTTTATTTAAATAGTGCTTTCAAACAAACGTCAAACATAGTGTGATAATAAACATTCATTCTATTAACGGTATAAAACACATTCTATGGCATGATTTCGACATGTTTAAGATTTGGGAATTTTAGTAGATGTCGGTGGATTTTGATATATTTGAGTATCTTTGGTTAAATCTGGATATATTTTGGGTAGATGCTGGTGGAATGGTGCGGATTTTGGTAGATTTGGGTATAATAGACTTGCTCAGAAATAAGCCTGCGATACTGAGCTTATGTTGCATTATTAAAATGATAAAAGAACATGATGACGCGTATTGTCATTTATTTTCCTTAAATGATGCATGATATGTTACTTTGCACATTCACTTGATACTTTCCGTTCATAAAAGAAGCGTCTAATTTCGAACAAAGATACATTTTCAAGAAGGCGGAGCTACTGCGAACGCTTCCAATTTGTCTCAATAGAAAGCGGTTATTCGACTGAAAATACACTGACGGTAGTTTTCTCTCTTGCTCTTTTTTTATTATTAATCATTTTGCAAAGGCACGCTACTGTTGGTACTAAAGCGTCGGTATTATAATTTAAATAGTATGCGGTTATTTTACAGTGTCGAATACAATACTGAATTCTATTGGATTGGACGAATACCCAGCACACATAATCCATATTTGGACGAGGCAAATCCGAATCCAAATTTGGATTATGTCTGCTGGGTACGAGTAAATGACCTCTTTATTTCAATCTCTATAATTCCAACCAAGCGTTGTATATGTAGTTTATATATTAATTTTCAATTCCAACTTGACTTTCTTTTTCTTTTTTAGAATTTCATGTATGAATGTGTATTTTTGGGGATAAAACCTTCAATTTCTTCTTCCGTCATCAATGAGTTATCTTCTCATAGTACAAAATACGGAGTACAAAATATGGAATATGTTTTTTTGTACTCCACATCTATTGAATATAGATTTCGGGACAGTAGATACCAGATTGAGTACAATAATGCAATTATAGGATTGTCACATGGTTAAAAAGACAGGAAGAGATTGGTTAGAATTATAGAGGTGTGAAATAAAAGAATTGATTTGTATTTTTTCGGCGTGTATGCGGTTTTAAACGCCAGTAGTGGGGACTACCCTACCTCATACCGCCATGGATATATGTTCTTGTGTAATGTTTACAGACTTAATTGCTTCAGTTATTTCGTCTCAGATGACACGGCTGAAGTCGTAAGGTTCAATGACTAATCCAGCAATACTGAGTATACGGTATGTATGCAAGAGTCATACTTTAATAAATATAATAATGTTTCGTATTTCTTTAACCGCTATGTCAGTTCAATTTCAGTTCAATTTCTGTTTCGTTTCGGTAAGTCCCATGATTGCGGTACACTGCTATTCACAATTGTCATTTATCTCAATAAATTGAAATTATCAGAATCAATTATATTACACCATACTAATATTTAAAAAAGGAGGCTCGTAATTAATACGCCTTTTGTAATTTGCTTTTCGTTTCGGCAAGATACAACCATTTTATATCACTCTGCTTAACGCCATTGTTTCCTTTTGCTTACTTATTACTTTGGAATATGTGTGTTAGATATATGTGACTGCATTTGTAATGCATACATGCACTCCTATTCTGAATGATACAGAATCTATATATATATATGTAGTGTATTTTCAATACACATGTATACACATGTTCTTATTTTTGTTTTGTGTATTCAGTGTATGTTTATAATAACACGAATGACTTGCTCTGAATGTGACAAGCACAAACACTTACAACCTTCATAATTGTGTTACGTTATTTTAAGAGGCTACAGTTTTGTCGCCTGCGGCAACCCCTGTGTGTTCAAATTGTTAGCGGGATCTATCAGTCATGTAAATTAATAACAATTCCGAAAAGAACACAAACTTTTCTTAATGTATGACTTAAACATATGTTTCTCGTCATCTTCATAATTATGTAAGAAAACACATAACTTCTACCACCCCAATTGTAATACCACCACAGGAGTTTTTTTAATTTATTTTGGGACGTAACTTCAAACGTATGTGCACCACACGTTAAACCATATCTGTTTCAACAGCTGTTACAGTGATCGATATAATACGGTGGTAAACATCAGTTATTTCACTGCTTATTTGAATTTCACATCAAGTCGACTCCAATACATGACTAGATATGTTCATTTATAACATCGATAGCTTGATACAAGGAACGGTGAAAAAAAAGAGAAAGATGTTAGATAATACACGTATTTAGAGCTAGTCAGGCCTAATGTAGCATGCTTGGCGATTCCAAGATACTGAAATTGATTATTTATTATTGTTTTGCCAGTGAATTAACAACGATTAGTAAATTAGATCTGTGAAGTTGGCGGCCTAGCGGCCTAGCGGCGTGAAGTTGGCGGCCTGGCGGCCTAGCGGCGTGAAGTTGGCGGCCTAGCGGCCCAGCGGCGTCAAGTTGGCGGCCTGGCGGCCTAGCGGCGTCAAGTTGGCGGCCTAGCGGCCCAGCGGCGTCAAGTTGGCGGCCTGGCGGCCTAGCGGCGTCAAGTTGGCGGCCTAGCGGCGTGAAGTTGGCGGCCTAGCGGCCTAGCGGCCTAAACTTCATATTTATCAAAAATTATGCTTAACTTAAATAACGGCTCGGAATCAATTTCTAAATGCATTAGATGTACATTGCAGGGTTTTACTTTAGTATAAATTTTGCTATATATGAAGTTTAGGCCGCTAGGCCGCCAACTTCACAAAAATCATAAAATTTAAAAGTTAGTTCACATTGATTCTTTCTGTTTATGTACCATGCAACGGACATCAAATGCATTTAGAAATTGGTTCCGAGTCGTTATTTAACTTTAGTATCAATTTGTATTTATTTGACGTTTACGCCGCCTGCTCTCCAATATTTTAAAGTTCTTTTAAAGTTATTTTTCTGTTTATATATTATTTAAATGACATAAAATGTATTCAGAACCCGATTCCGCGTCGCTTTCTTGCTGTTTTATAATTTTTGATATATATGAAGTTTAGGCCGCTAGGCCGCTAGGCCGCCAACTTCACAAAATTATGAAATTTAAAAAATAGTTCTACTTGATTTTTTTTCGATTGATGTAACCTGCAATGGACATAAAATGCATAAAGAACTTGATTCCGAACCGTTATTTTACTTTAGTATCAATTTGTATTTATTTGACATTTATGCCGCCAGCTCTCCAAAATTATAAAGTTCTTTTAAAGTTATTTTTCTGTTTATATATCATTTAAATGACATAAAATGTATTCAGAACCGGATTCCGAGACGCGGTTTTGTTGTTTTATAAATTTTGATATATATGAAGTTTAGGCCGCTAGGCCGCTAGGCCGCTAGGCCGCCAACTTCACAAAAAATCATAAAATTTAAAAGCTAGTTCACATTGATATTTTCTGCTTATATACCCTGCAATGTACATCTAATGCATTTAGAAATTGATTCCGAGCCGTTATTTAAGTTAAGCATAAATTTTGATAAATATGAAGTTTAGGCCGCTAGGCCGCTAGGCCGCCAACTTGACGCCGCTAGGCCGCCAGGCCGCCAGGCCGCCAGGCCGCCAGGCCGCCAACTTGACGCCGCTGGGCCGCTAGGCCGCCAACTTGACGCCGCTAGGCCGCCAGGCCGCCAACTTGACGCCGCTGGGCCGCTAGGCCGCCAACTTCACGCCGCTAGGCCGCCAGGCCGCCAACTTCACGCCGCTAGGCCGCTAGGCCGCCATCTTCACAGATCTAATTTACTAATCGTTGTTAATTCACTGGCAAAACAATAATAAATAATCAATTTCAGTATCTTGGAATAAACTTCATATATAGCAAAATTTATACTAAAGTAAAACCCTGCAATGTACATCTAATGCATTTAGAAATTGATTCCGAGCCGTTATTTAAGTTAAGCATAAATTTTGATAAATATGAAGTTTAGGCCGCTAGGCCGCTAGGCCGCCAACTTGACGCCGCTAGGCCGCCAGGCCGCTAGGCGGCCAACTTGACGCCGCTAGGCCGCCAGGCCGCCAACTTGACGCCGCTGGGCCGCTAGGCCGCCAACTTCACGCCGCTAGGCCGCTAGGCCGCTAGGCCGCCAGGCCGCCAACTTCACGCCGCTAGGCCGCTAGGCCGCCAACTTTACAGATCTTAGATAATTGATAACATTTACACTTAAGAACTATTAAACTATCAGCAGTTTTTCTTTCCCTCAGTCGTTCATTGAGCCCTACCAGCAAAGTAGCGGTTAACCCAGAGACTTAATAAACTCTCTTAGATCTATGGTTAAGACTTAGTCAGTTTATAAAAAAAAGGACAACACGTAATGAACTCACACAAACCCAATTATTTCGGAGAGTAGGCCTTTCTCAGAAAAATAAATAATATTCTTTCAAATACAAACAAAAAACAACAGTTTTCATACAGAGGTATTATTTACAGTCAAATAAGTGGAATATTCATGAGAACAGGTAAAACGAGATGTGAAGCCAATTCTGTGTGTAGCGACATTTACTTACGTTATTGCATTATTTTAAGCTTGCAACTTACTATTTTATGTGCGGGTGTGCGTTCACTAAAATTGAACCAGTATTATATACTGCACGGGTGGGAGGTTTGATGGATTGGTAGGTTGGTTGAATGGTGTTTTACGTCATTTTCAGAACAGTTTAGGCTTGATATGACGGCCGATGTTTAGTGGTGGAGGCAGACCACCAATTTTCCTGGGTAGAACTAGTACTGTACACCTCCCGCATCCGTAAGAATAGACACTCTCTCACTTACAAGTCGAGCCCCCCCCCCCCCCCCCCCCCCCCCCACCCCTTAAGGTAAAGATCATATAAACACCAGCAGATATGGGTGCATTGCACTACCTGTACAGATACACAACTAGAACTGAATGGACGCGGTCGAAATGACGAGCCGTCCGAGAGCGGTAAACATTTATATTACCAGAAACAATCAGACAAAAACTTGTAGGTCAATGTCCATAATAGGCCTTCAGTCCGGAAATTCTGAAGACCTCTATTCATAATGCGCTACTGTTAGGCTGAATAATTTGAAAAATAATTTACTGTACATACCCCGTCATTGTTGTCCGTCCAAATCAGAGCTCTCTGTTAAAATATAATACTACCCTGACACAGGTAAACTGACAACCGTGAAGGTGTGGAATTAACTAATGGAAATCAAACATTAATATATACACAAGGTTTATGATAAGTATTATGTAACAAGGCATCATATATTATTTAATCCACCGCGTTTTTAATGCCGTTCAGTTCGAACCGGATTCCAATATAGATGGAACCGGTATCCAATACAGTTTGAACCGGATTCTAAGTTTGAAAAGGATTACAATAGACTGTGAGCCGGATACTAATATAGTTTGAACCGGCTTCCTATACCTGCATCGAAACACGGATTATGGTAAGATGTGCAACAACACTCTCCGTCATTTGTTCCTGGCATCAGGAGGATATTTTCCGGAGTGGGAGGCTTTTGTTTTGGGATTTTGCCCTTATATCACTTTCATTAAAGTATGCCAAATAATCAAATTTCAAACAGATTAGGTGGTTAAGTAACTGACTGAATTATGATACAAATTCACACTTTTGCTTACTTTTTATAATGTTTAACTTTAATTCGTCAGAACATTTTTTAATTTGAGTGTGTTTTCATCAGTTCAATTCAATTTCAATTCAATTCAATTATTGTATTTAGCATAAACATCATACAATGTTCGTCGCCTATTACGAAGAACATGTATAATGTTATCATGGTGTAAAGCTACAAAAGAGCACTTACAACAACTATTTCAAATAAACAATTTCGAATAGTTTATAGCATAACTAATACAGAGAAGAAAATCATCAGAAAAAGAAAAAAAAACACCTTTATACATATAATTTGTTTGTACAGTGTACATTTCGGTCAAGCTTATTACATGCTATCTGTCCTCGTACTGGCGGTTTCACACAATAGCAATTATTCAAAAAATAAGTCTAAGGCCAGTAGGCAAAAACTATTACATTAATTCACGTTAATTGTCTATTATACTCTCACGCCTCAAATTAGCTAAATATACATATTTTGCCAATTCATTTAATACACTAGACTGGCTAGAAGTAGGTAACAATTTATTTTTTTGTAAATTAATGACAGTGACAATAGTATTTAGAAAGACTCTCAATTCTAATATCTCGAAAACATGGACAAACTAAAACAAAATTATATTCATCTTTGATTACATTTATTTGACAGAATACACTTTAACGTTCAGATCTCTCTACATTCTCAAATCTACCTCCTTCTATAGCCAAATTAATGGCAGAAAACCTTAGTCTTGTCAAAGCAATACGATGCCTTTCGTTTGCAACACAGTTCAAGTACTTTTCAACTACAAGATTATTTTGAATTTTCTTGTAGGTTTTCAGCTTTGATGATGTAGCTAATGTCGAATATCATTGCTGATAATACTTGTCATTTAGTCGCTCAACTTTCGATAATTGAAGATTAGTTATATTAGCATTATTCCATAAATAGTTGAAACCTAGATCGTTTAACAAACGTACTTCAGTACTTCTGAGGCCCCGGACCCACGAACATTATTATTTACTTGATCTTTATAAACTTCAATGATTAAAGAGCCTTGTGACTTAATAATTTTGAACCAAAATTTAAGAATTATTTCCTTACGTAGAATATCTAGAGGAACCTTACCCAATTATTAATTGACTGAAGCATTTGGAGTTTGCGTTCTGACGTTCAGAATTTGTTTAAGAAATTTTAAATATATTCTTTCTATATTAGGAGCTTGATGAAATCCCCATATTTCAGCTCCATAATTTAAAATTGGCAGGATCATACAGTCAAATAATTTCATCTGTTCACTTACTTTTAAAGGAACAGTATCAAATAAAGAATTTAAAGAATAAGTAGCTCTAAGTCCTTGATCTGCCGAAGCTTTTTGAGATTGATAAAAAAAATGCATTGGATGACATGGAAACACCTAAATTAGTGATTTTTTTTAACGGTATCTAGTTTCTTATTGACATAAAATAAATCAATATTGTCCTTTCTTGCGACTAATATACGTACCATAGCTACAGTTTTACTAGCATAAACAGTATAGTCCATGCTTTACAATAATCATGTAGTTTATTTAACAAAATGTGTAGCCCATTGACTGAATATGAAAAAAGTACAGTGTCATCTGCAAATAACAAAATAAATATCTGCATTTCATTGAGCGTAATCGTATCTGCATCACTATCGTTTATATAAGATGACATGTCATTAATAAATATAATAAATAACAAAGGTGATAAAGTGTACCTTGTTGTAAACCCATGAAGCTATCAAAACATCTGATACGTTACTGTTAGCTTTGACACATATTTTAACTGAAGCATACATAAATTGCAACATTCTAGCAAGCTTTGATGTTACATTATTACTAAGGAGTTTAACCCAAATTCCATTTCTATAGACTAAATCAAATGCTTTCTTAAAATCAATGAAGGCACAATACAGTTCTTTCCTCTCATGTTGAATAACTTTATTAATTATAGACTGTAAAACAAAGATACAGTCAACTGTAGGTTTGCCTTTTCTAAAACCAAATTGACATTCCGATAAAATATTATTATCTTCAATCCATTTACGTAAACGATTGTCTAACATAACTGAAAATATTTTAGAAAATATGCTAGTAGCTATTATACCCCTATAGTTATCAATGTTATTTGTATCACTGGTTGTCCAATATTCCATTACTGTATATAAAATTAAAAAGTTTACAATATTGGTGACAATAACTGTTGGGATTCAATGAACGTTTCATGAATTAAAAGGTCTATAACGGAACTCTTATTTTTCTTTAGCGCACTTACACCTTTTAATACTTCGTCAACGCTGAAATCACAATCTAACTGGTTTATAACATGCTTATCGAGAAGTCCCTGATGTAGTACGTGTTCTGCCTCTTCATTTACAAAAGTGTCATTTTTTAGAGAATAATTCTTTAAAATGACTATAAAAATCCTGAACAGAAATGTTATTTGTGTTTTTGCACTTTTTCTTATATTTACGAACACGATCCCAACAGTTTTTAAGATAGAAGTGGGAAGGGGTGAATCAGTCCGCATCAAAATAGATAGTTACGTCATTCAACAAATACGATCTGTCTTAATATGTCTCTTAAAATAAATAATTCCTATGTACAATGAAGAAGGAACATCAATGGCGGAATCACACCTTTAATGAGTATGTACAAGACACAATGGTAAACATAACTCTTCTATACAGAGTATGTACAAGACGCAATGGTAAACATAACTCTTCTATACAGAGTATGTACAAGACGCAATGGTAAACATAACTCTTCTATACAGAGTATGTACAAGACACAATGGTAAACATAACTCTTCTATACAGAGTATGTACAAGACAATGGTAGACATAACTCTTCTATACAGAGTATGTACAAGACGCAATGGTAAACATAACTCTTCTATACAGAGTATGTACAAGACGCAATGGTAAACATAACTCTTCTATACAGAGTATGTACAAGACGCAATGGTAAACATAACTCTTCTATACATATAAAGCTTCCAGTTTAATAAATGGACACCTTAGAACATTGTTTAAACCCCAGCGGCCCTTTTACCACTGACCGTTCCAAGCCCAAGTGTGAACCCTTTTATTTGTTTGATGTCGTGTCTTGCCTTTTAGTCATCTTTACAATTGTTGTTTGTTTCTATGCGTGCTTTTAGTTGACTGAGGTCCTTGAATGTTACATTTCATGTTCGACTTTTTTATCTTCCTTATCTGGCAAGTGTTACACTTGAATAATGCATACAAGTTAATAAGTGATCAATAATCAACACTGAGGAATAATCTAGCAAGGTCACATATGGTTAAGCAATCAATCCATATCAGTGTTATCAAGTTTGTATTTATTTTTCACGGATAGCCGTGACTTTATAAATATAATTAAGTTGACGTTTCTAGTTAACTTGCTCAGTGCGACATATATTTGAATTTATGTTTGTATACACTGTTTGTGATTTCAATGGGATTACGCATAGTCAGCACTTTTTGAAAATAGACCATCTCCCTCAGTGTACCAATAGGAACACCGTTTAAATAGCAATTGTTTTGTTCCACACACTACTTAAATGCAGTTGAACAATTTTCCCTATTCTTTGGCCACAACTTACTGTACAGTATATGTGATCTTGTTAAAGTTCCTACAGGTGCATATACCGTATGTATACCTGAGATGTAAATAAAGTTCTGTTCTTTCCTTTTTGACATCATCACGTTAAGAATTTAAATTTTTTTTTTTTTATATTTCAATATTTTATTTCTTTTAATACATATATGCAAAAACAATATAAGGTGTATGGCAGTACAAACGTTACATATACATGAATGTAGTCATTCATTAGCACAGAACAGTTATATTAAAGTGTCGTTTTACATGTATGTATTCCAAGAAATAAGTTACATTCAGCGGCAGAGACTAGAGGTAGTAGAAATTGAGAAAAGAAAAAGAAAAAAGAAAAAAGCGAGACAGAGAGAGAGAGAGAGAGAGAGAGAGAGAATTTGTTACCGAATACTGTTCAATTTTCTGTGTTTAAACGTAAAACTTCCCACTTTTTTGAATGATATTCCAATTTGTCTTTCGAACTGGCTATAATACGCTCTATATGTTCAATTTTTTGTATGTATGAGATGAAAGATGTAAAACTAGGAATCGTTTTCGCATACTTATTCTTGAAAATAAAATACTTTGCAATTATTAAAACACAGTTTAAAATATCTGAATACGATTTATCTTGAATAAAACCAAATGAAATCATTTGGAAAGTCAATGCAAAAGGAATATTTTTGCTGTTTAAAAAGTTATGTATTTCTGTCCAAAAAGCTCTACTAAATGGACATTCCCAAAACAAATGTTCAATTGTTTCAACGTACATATTGCAAAAATCACAGAGACTTGTGTTACTAATTTTGCACTTATATAGAAATTTATTTGTGGGTATAATTCTCATTATATATTTATATTGAAAAGATCTAAGTTTTGTATCTATTGTGCTTTTGAAAGGTGTGGTATGAATGAGTTTCCAGTTTATGTTTGTTATAGTTTCTTCCCATTTTTGGTGAGGTTTAATTTGTAATTCTGTTTGCATGCGTTCCACTTGAATGTTATATAATAATTTGTTGGCACTGTTTTGTTTTCCTATTTGTTTCAGTAGGCTTTTTTCGCTATAGTGTGTCGTTCTATCTTCTGTTTTTAGTTCCTGTTTCCATTTGTTTGGTATGCTTTGAACAATTGTATAGTAGTTCAAGAATTCAGAATTATGTATGTTATATATTGTTTTTAAATGTGCAAATGTATAAAATTCTCTAATTCTATGGTTATACAGTTGTTCAATATATTTAATACCCAAATTATCCCACGTTTTGAAGTATATAGTATGTCCTTGATGTTTTATGTCCGAGTTATTCCATATTATCTGTTTTGAAATGTTGTTAGCTTTCTTTTTGAAGTTTACCAAAGACCAGGATTTTATTATTTCTGACAGAAAAGCGGATCGTGTGATTATTTTGTTTGCATCTTTAAGAATTTAAATTTGACTACTCTTTACCGGCGCACCAATATAGTATATGTTATTTCGAGCCGTCCCAGAGAGGGGGTTGGTTCGTTGGTTGGTTCAATTTTGTTTTATGTCATTTTCAGAACAGTTTAGGCTATATATGGCGGTCAATTGTTTCGTAGTGGAGTCAGACCACTCACGTATTGCCTGAAAAGAGCCAGTACTGTATACCTGCCGCTATCCGTAAGAATCGACACTTTCAGGCAGGAGAATGATACATAGTAACATAGATCCTGCCTGACTCTTGCTTACGAATAGAGTCCTATGGTTCTTTAACATAATCGGAGGATAGAGGACCTCTCGGTTTCGCCCTCACGTTCTCATCCGACGACGTCCTCATCCGACGGACGAGGTTAAGAGAAAGTGTATTTCCCAAGAACACACCGACGAAACTCTGTGTCACCGTTGAGGCTATAACCCGGGTCCTCCAGTTTCAAGTCCAGAGTGTTATCCACTGGGCCATACCAGACCCTAATCAGTTAATCAGATAATGGCACGTAACCAGCTGTTTAAAGTGAAAGTCCTGATGGGCTATGTATGAAATACATTAAATATGTAAACAGCTCATTAACTAGAGAGCTATTTACAGGATGTATATTGGATGCAAGGGGTGGACTTAGATTGCCATTTTCACTAGATTACTTAAACGGTTCAGAAAATAGCATAAACGCACCAACTGGCTGGACCCGGGGCAGCGGGATTACGTTTGAATTCGCCTTTGAATATTTATTCATGTGTCAATTCTTAAAATAATCTGAATAGCCTGTTTTGAATCAATTTAACAAACTTGCGTTATAAAATTCATATATACAAATTGTGAAATCGCCTTTAAGCATCAAAATACTATGTTATCTCTTGTAGCAAGGTCACTGAAATTCCTTTTGTACTTGCAAACGTGTAATGGTTTAATTGAAAATAACACCTGTAAGAATAAATGGTGTACTCTAACTATCAGCTATTGGAAGTTAGAGTATGGTAGACAGCTGAAATGGACATGCTACAAAAAAATAAAGTATAGTCTCATCTCGATGGTTGATTTAAACACCTCGATGGGTTACGCCCATCTCGATAATCAGCCAACTCGATGAGACCATACTCTATCTATTACTAGTAAGGGTACATAAATAGCAGACGCTAAAATCTTATCAATTATTAGAAACACGTTAAAAAATGTAACATTTTTGTTTTTCACATTAAACCTAACACGAAATAGCCGCAATATATAGCCAATAATATCGTTTTCATTTATTTTGTTTAAATAAACCACATCTAATACTAGGCCGCATCTAATAATAAACCACATCTGATACTAGGCCGCATCTAATAATAAACCACATCTGATACTAGGCCGCATCTAATAATAAACCACATCTGATACTAGGCCGCATCTAATAATAAACCACATCTGATACTAGGCCGCATCTAATAATAAACCGCTACTGATACTAGGCCGCACCTAATAATAAACCACATCTAATACTAGGCCGCATCTAATAATAAACCACATCTGATACTAGGCCGCATCTAATAATAAACCACATCTGATACTAGGCCGCATCTAATAATAAACCACATCTGATACTAGGCCGCATCTAATAATAAACCACATCTGATACTAGGCCGCATCTAATAATAAACCACATCTGATACTAGGCCGCATCTAATAATAAACCACATCTAATACTAAGCCGCATCGTTGAACGCTCATTTTAAATCAAAGTTCGTATAACAGGGCACACGTTTTCATGAATTTAAGCTTACACTAATTGTCAACGGACTTTTAAATTAAAACAAATATATTCCTCGAAATAACTGAAGGACAATGTGTAGATTTGCGTCATTTTTTAAAGTGCTGTAATTGAACAATGTACTGTATTTTTGCAATTTTTAAATTTAGTTATTTTTAGTATTATTTTACAATTGCTACGTTACACATTTGCATTAACTTTTTATACGAATATAAAATCAATAATATTAAAGATTATGTAATTATTACTGTTCTATTTTGTGCTCCTTAAATTAAGTTGAGGAGTATACTTTAAAAAGGTGCCAAGTGTGACGCACATTACGTGGCCCCGCCTTCGTTCCATTAAGAGAAGGAAAAGCTTATATTAGCAGGATTTTATAACGGACAATTCGACAATAAAACACGTTAAAAAACATTTTTCACTGAAAAAAATGTGATAACCTGTTTAAAATTACCTATTAAATGTTTTAATTTTACACTATGCAAACTTTTTAATCCAAAATTAAAGTTTTATTTTATGCCCCAGCCAACCCCGTTTTAGCTTCTTGAAGCAGGGGTTGGATGTGTTGGAAATGTCAGTAATGACGCATTTGGTGACCTTATATACATATATTTATATCAAGCTGTTTAATATTCGTTTTGTTATTTCCTATAACCGCACTCGGCATACACGTCACGTTTAAAAAGAACATTATTTCTTATAGTGTTCAATTTAAACGTGATTTGTAGGCCTCAGTGCGGCCGAGTGTTGTACCTTAACTTCATCATTTGAAAACATATTTGTACCTTACGTAATGAAATATTCTTATCTTTTATTTTATTATATACCTATTACGTAAAGTGTTGATTATAATGTTTAACACGGCATATAACGGTTAAACATTGAAGAATGATGTAGCCTTAGGTGCATTTGTACGATATGTTGTGAAAGGTAGTCATTGTTTGTAATTTAAGTACACTTAATAAACCAAATATGGATCTCTAACATGGCAGAACTTTTCTCTGCAGGCTGACGTGTTGACGTTTTTTTGATGAAAACATATACATGTCAGGTCAGTGATGTTTAACAATAGAACTATTTTATGCGCTAACTATACTGAAAGGAAAAAGAAACGCAGGGTGCGTATTTCCGCTATATATTGCATATACTGCACACTTAATTCCATATATGTTCCAAGGAAATCCCAAGATGTTTTGTAAAAAAAAAGTGCAGTTAGTTAGAGAAAGGACACAACTGTGATGTTGTAGACGTTTTAATCACAGTACACGTTGTTACAAGAAATTCATAAATACTGAAGTTCCTCTTTGAAAAATTGAGCCAGTTCAGTACTGTATTTAATGTTGTGATTGCAACATTAAAAGCCTAAGTCTGCTCACCTGCTTGAGCCAAATGCGCATTCTGACGATAATGAAACTTTAAAGGGGTAACCATTGGTGTGTTCAGTGCTGTTTAAACCTTCTTACTAAAAGTACAGGCCTAATGTCGCCCTGTACCATTCGATTAGCAGTAGCATATTAAACATACAATATATAGCGGAAATACGCACCCTGCGTTTCTTTTTCCTTTCAGTATACTTTGTTGGTTTGTATGGTGTTTTACGTCGTTTTTAGCACATGTTAGGTCAAAAATGATGGTCGATTTGTTGTGGTAGAGGCATACCACCCCATTTTTCCTGGGTAGAATCAGTACTGTTAACCTTCAGCCACCCGTAAGAATTGATGATTTCGCACTTGACAATACGAGCAATTCAGAATGGGCCTACAACCTTCTCAACTGCAGAGTTGCTGCAAATTCTGTTGTAAACGCTCTATTTTTCACTGGTCATTGGTTTCTGCCACTACTCAAGGTAGAACCTAAAAGAATACAAGGATGACTATGAATAATACCTTTAATGAACATGACAAAAATGACAAAATGAGCATGAATTCGATGGGATTTTCCTCCTCTGCATTGATAAACATTGGCCCTTTTCTTGCACAGGATCCACACGGGGCCATGTAACTTGAAGTTAAAAAGGAAGATGCGTGAAATGTGTGGTCTGCACTCATTGTTTATTGATTGACTCTCTGTGTCAGTCAATATTGCTCCACAACCGAATTTATCCGCGATTTAAACATGCATTATGCACAATTCATTTTCCATTACTTTTTACTCTATGTTTTAATTGTCGATACTAATTATCTATTTTGAAGCGGTGTTACTCTTTCGATGAAAATGATTCAATATTGCATTTATTAAATTCTGTATAACTTCGCCACATATAAGTGTATTCAACCCATTTAATACGTTCAATTTAAACAGGCACTTAGGCAAGATTCTACATGAATGAGATTTAAAAGATAATGGCGATAAAAAAAAAAGATAGGATAAGCTGATTTGGTCATCTAGTTATTATTTTTCCTTGTTCAGCAAATATGTTTATATTTGTGAAATATGGTTACATAGGATATTAAAAACACCAATAGAATACAACGGATGGTTAAGTTGATGATGGTGAATAATTGACTAATAAACACAGTAAGATAACACTCACAAAGTAAGTCGATCATGTATCAAACTTGCGTAGGATGCTCACCAGCTGTTACATGATCGATACATTAATCCATGTTGGTATTGTATAGTTTTGTATTGTATTGTTTTATATTGTATTGTTTTATATAGCTGTTCATGTTCAATGGTGTTATATGTCATTTTCAGCACATTTTAGGCTATATATGATGGTCGATTTTTTCGTAATGTTTGTCTGAACGTCCCATTTTATAGGCAGAACCAACGGGGAGATTCGAGTCTTAACAACTATTCAGGCATAAGGGTCATGCCAAGTCATGGCGACAAAGCGTGCACTATAGGCCAGTCTTAAGAGTGCATGGCAATTCTGAGATTTTGGTGAGATGTCGCTAATTTATTTTGGTATATTTTATAGCAAAAGAACATTTGAACCGAATGTAATGACAATGATGTCCGGACACCTTGATGGAGGTATTTAACAGTTTTTCATATTTGCCACTTAAAAAAATAAATACAATTTGAAAAAAGAAAAATTCAATGGAATTCTTAATTCGTATCCCATACATTAATTATAAACTTATCTGTTTTAACTCCGAGTTAGTAAGTCAAACGCAACATGCAATTTATTGAAAATAGCACCTATTATAATGACCATGTAGTAACCAATGAAGTATTTACATTACCTTAAATATCGACCTTCACGTAAGGCCTGAAATGTTCTAAAATGTCGTAAATGCCATTCAAACAAATAAACCAAAGTACACTACCCTTTATCAGATTATAAGTAGTAGTATTACATTGATAAATTCGTATCCCATACATTAATTATAAACTTATCTGTTTTAACTCCGAGTTAGTAAGTCAAACGTAACATGCAATTTATTGAAAATAGCACCTATTATAATGATCATGTAGTAACCAATGAAGTATTTACATTACCTTAAATATCGACCTTCACGTAAGGCCTGAAATGTTCTAAAATGTCGTAAATGCCATTCAAACAAATAAACCAAAGTACACTACCCTTTATCCGATTATAAGTAGTAGTATTACATTGATAAATAATTTGAAGAAGAAATACTACCTATCCGAAATATATATTATTCTCTCAATTAAATAGCCATTATAACACGTCACTACGTCACTGTATACAACGTGTAAACTGTATTTAGGTTACAGTACCCTATTGCAAAAACCGGTCTGATAGGCAGAAAAAGTATATGGGACTCCCATGCCTAATGCATACGTAAGCCTAGTTTTGATTGGATGAGAGACTAGGTGGAAATTCAATTATGTTAACTAGAATTTGTTACTTATTTCTGATTATTATTTTACACAGCTTTCATTCATATGCTTTATTTCTGTGATATAGCAGAATAAAAACGAAGGGTGTTATTTTCATAATATTTTTTGGGTATTCCCTCAAATTGTAGGGTCATGACCTTTGGATCCACAGAATTGGCACTAAAAATAGGTCATCCCCTAAAAAGAAGTTCCTGTTTTCATGTATCTAAGTTGCCTTTGTGCAGCAGGGTAAAGAAAAGTAAGCCTGCAGTTTTTGTTTGCATGTCAGATGGGAAAACATTAAACAGTAAGTCTATGAAAAATGCAATAGAAGTCTATGACCATAAAAATATGGTATGGTGTAGCTATAATTAGAAATATTGGATATCCGTGGCTATAAATAGAACTATTGAAGATCCGTACAATATTGTAAACACATAGAACTAATTAATCTTCGAATACAAGCAGCATATAACTTCGCCTATTTAAGCATATAAAGAGATTAATAATCACTTATAAAACATAATACGTATGTGATGTCACAGTCAACAGGGTGATGATTTATTCTAGTATATTGATCGTATACACTAAGTAATACTGTAACATGTGTATATGTAAAAAACAAAACAAATATTAAACAAATTCAGGACTAGTAAATACGTGCATGTTGTGATCTATGTTTTCCTTAAGGATCCGTAATGATTGAGCCATATAAGGGTGTGGTTGTAAAATACTTCTTCGAAACTTTGTGAACATTAACTATACTCAGAAATGATAGTGGCAACAGTAACTTTGGAGTAAACTATAGCTATAACATCTATTTAAGACGTATACCCTATTAAAAACTGTGTGTTAAAGCCTTGCACGATATGTAGTTATCACGCTTTCACGTAATGTAATCAACCAGATACGTTATAAACCGAATCCCTGAATCCGAATAATTAAAAGACATGTAATTGCTTTTTGTATTATCCACCAACGTGAACCATTACAATTAACAACATAAAAGTACATACCCCGTCATTGTTAACTGTCCAAACATACTACTATGTAACAGGTTTAGTGACCACCATTAATGTGTTAGCGTTGCAGAATGTATACACGATATATAATACTGCAGACCTTTAATCAATACGAATAAATATACACGGATTATGGGAATTCACGTGTGTTTCTGCGTCATACATTTTAACGCTGTGACGTTCTACATATATCATGTTCTGCATTTTAACTTTATATAATAAGAAGTAAAAATACAGGTGTAAACCAAAGCCTTTTAATACACACCCGGTCTCTAAGAGTAAATTTACAAGTTTTGAAATGCAATGCACTTGTGCAACATTTATCTAGCATTGTTGAGTTATAACAATGGCATCTAACGACACTTTAAAACATCATGACAAAACCACCTATTTAAATAAAGACGGAAAATGAGGTTTTAAGTCCCGTTAACACATAAAACAGCAACATCAGTCGGAAATGAGATGAAAGTTTCCTATCAGACATGCCACCACTAGGGAGCCAACCCACGCGGTCTGCAGCTCTAATGGGACATGACATTTCAAATTAGCACTAGAGGACGTTAGCAGTTTAATGATTTTCTAGACGTAAACTATTTTATATATAGCATATTAGTCTAATTAAAGTAGGGTCCCAATGATCAGTACATGAAAAATGCTTATTAATAAATGCAGTCGTGAATGCTCGGCCAATCCCGTCATTCTCAGAAGTTTACGAGATGTTGCGAATGTAATAAATGCAGACAATTCTCAAGTTGTTGCGTCTGTGTGATCAAGATCGATTCAGGACGTTTCGGCACCAAACCATTTCGACAACTAGACGAATCGGCACCTAGACGTTTCGGCATCAAACCATTTCGGCATCTATTTTAATCTTTACCCTAGACGTTTCGGCACCCATTTATATTTGAGTATTATAATGAAGTAAAGAAGTTTAGAAATTAAATATTTTCTATAAAATCACTTGTTATTAATTTAAAATGCAAAGTTGATTCCTTAACGAAGCGGTTTTGAGCCTGAATATAACTAAAACATGAACATAAATGGGACTCATTTGATAATCACTTGTAAATTTAATTAAATATGACTTTTATATTATATTGTAGCATGGTCACTGAATTTCCCTTTGTAATAGCTCAGGTGTAAATCGTTTAATTGAAAATACTTGAATGTGTTCCCTTTAACATGTATGCTAATGTAACTAAGACCATATAAAACTTATCTGTATTCATACAGTATCTTTTAATTCTTCACTTAACCTTCCTGTCATTTCCATATCGACGACTACAGGTATGTGTCTTGAACAAAGCCTCCACAAACTAACCCATTATTAATCAAAGTACCGAAGGTACTGAGAGCATGGTGAACTATGATTTGTGCATCCATGTAATGGAAGGTTTCTTTCCAATCACGCATGACATGGATGGACTGAAAATGTGTCAACTCTTCTTAATAATAATACATTATTGCATGTAATAATACATCACTGCATTGTTTAATGTATCTGGAAGTAAGGCGATTAAAACAAGATAAGGTAAGGTATATACAGGAATAAAGAAGGGAACAAAAGGAATGATTGGTTATAACGAAAATTAATCTCCGAAACGCTTCATCATATCTGTACCATATCTTCACAGGTGTTAAAGTGTATCAAAAAACATCACCTGTCATCACATGTCAAAGTTTGGGTCATAGCGTCAAGAAGGTCAAGACAGCTGATTTTGCCTATTCAAGGGGAGGTAATTCATAGACCCTTTGACCAACATAGCTGAATTAAAATATGAAGCAACCTTGCATTGATATCACCCTACTATAAGTATGATTAAAATCAAATGAACACGAGTGTAGTCTGAAAGACAGCCATATCCCCCGCTGCACAAAGATTTATAATATACAAATTTAAACATGGAATGTCACTGTAAAGTGACAAATTCTCCCTGAAGTTTCCTTGTTCCAAAAAGTGTGACCTTCAACTAAAAGAACAGATGCTTTACACACAACTTATAGTAGAGACATACAGACTACACATATACAAAACATAACTTATAACTTTTTGTGCTCATTTGATTTTAATTCCACAACTCGGAGTATCCCTGGTCTCGGGACACCGTTGTTATTTATTCTCACAACCCGGAATATCACTGGTCTCGGGATACCGTTGTAGTTCATTCTCACAACTCGGAGTACCACTGTTCTCGGGATACCGTTGTGATTTAATCTCACAACTCGGAGTGAACATGATGTTCATACACAATTATTTCGTTGTTATATTTTTCAACCATGTATGTGAACATGATGTGAAGGCCAGAGCCTTTTGGCCTAATAGGTAGCTACGCTACTGAGAATTTCACGATTCATATCCCTAATTGTAATTTTTACGTGGATTTTTTTTAAGTCGACAAATCGTTTGTTGACAATAATCACCAGTCACGGTCAATTCCGTTTACTACCTTAGGCCTAAACAAGAAAGTGTTTTGTTTCCTGTCACCCAACCGAATCGCCGTTTTTACCTCTGACACAACAACTTTTTACCCCTTCATTTTGTTGTTGCTTTGTTTTGTTTTTAAACATATTTGTTTTGGCCTTAACAGAATATAATTCAATCAGTTTTGCATGTAATTTAAAAATTGTAATAAAAGGTAACATATTTGTGTTTAGATCTACTCTTGTTTGTGTAATGTATAGCTCTCAATGCTAAAGTCATACGTTCGAGTCCCGCTTGTTCCACGTTTGCACATTGAAGAATGTTTGACAGCTACTCACTAACGCGCGGCAGGACTGTGGTTCTACGAGTTTGTTTCAAAACAGATGAGGTCTACCTCTACCTCTAGCAAATTGACGCATAGATAAAAGTCGTAATTTTTTTTTAAAAAATCCACCTGCTCCACACACACACACACACACACACACACACACACACACACACATTGTTTTCCGACTTAAGTCTTAAAGGGAGTACATCAGGCTTTTTATGGAGGTCTAAGTGTCCGATTTAAAATTGACAAAAATTAATATTTTTTATTCTACATGACCAAAACATAATGAGCCTACAAAATCTCTCATTTGCAAAGAAATTCATTCTGCATAGTAATACGTACTAGCCTATCCTAGGTGACGCACCAGGGTTAATTTCAGCATATTACGTGCGATTCCACCATAGCTATATGGTGTTCTGAAAATTTAGACATTAACAAAATGGTTCTAACTTCACATTTTGATTGATAGTGTTTTATATCGTGAACTGGAACACTTTTATAATTTAAGATGTTTCTAGAAAAATCCTGATGTACCCCTTTTAAGACCATTGGGCATGAATTAAACAAACTTTTTTACATAAAAAAAAAATATAATTAGAATAAAAAAATTGGTTCCTGCTCAGATTCGAACCCATCCGGCTCGCTTTATAATTTTCTGGAACTGCCGCTCTCCCGACTGAGCTAAAAATCCTGTACAAATTTTAATGAACTATAAGGTACTTATTCTAAAGCCGGAGTGTCCGAATAGACCCGAAGTCTAAAAATAGTCACTCGGGATCAAATGACGTCATATATACCCAGTCAGATCTTGTTGATTTGCATTCGGTCTCGCCGACACGATTGGCACAAGTATTCAGGATTATTTTACTACCGAATCAGTCATTTTAACTTCATTGCAAGGGAGGTAAAAACTTAAGAATATTACACAGCGTACTACAAAGTAAGCTAAATATCTTATTCCGGAGAATGGACACAACGTTTTTACAAAGGATAGTAGCTGATGCGATAACCATTACTGACCAAACCTATTAAATATTAAATGAAGACTATAAAGGCCATGTATATTTCTTAAATTTATAAACCCAAAAGAGATGGAAGATATGCGTTTGACGGTGTTGCTAGAGAAATAAATTATAAAATTAACTGGTTACATATCCTAGGAGAACAATACAGCGTATGAATACATTTTACGCAAGATCACGTGATGATCACGTGATGATGAATTGATCTATTTATAGAACGCACAGCAAAACGATGGAACAATAGATGAAATAGCTACATAAACAATATAACTTAAACAATCTATCGAGGATATTATTTGAAATTTCAAAAAAGAAGAAACACCTGTTAAAATATTGGTCTTCTTTTTCAGGCAATGCGTCGATTCATCAGTGAGGCTGTAGTTAGGATTCGTGAAAAAGCATGGTAACTAAAGCTTGGTGAACAAGTTCACCATGCTAAAAATCGTCTACATATAACGCATGCGTTATACTTTTCTTGTTTCGTTTATATCTTAAACTTGATATTAACAATATATGTGTGTCCAGTATTCTTTACAGTTTAGTTGTGAATTTACAAAGCAACTGCAATATTTGTTTGTATGTTAACCATATCATGAACTCTTGCAGAAAGTACGTACGTACATAAACTGTATATGTTAATGTTGAAATAGTATTTCATTTCCCCTAAAACGTATTTATGGATTTGTCAATGACATAGTTGCCTGTCGTTCCAGCGGCATATATGTACCTACTGTACTAATCAATCAGTACAAGTAATTTCATTTAATGAATTGAAATTGCGTCACCATAATTATAGGAGTCTATAGTTTTCTGTTTTAATGTGTATACTCATGAAACTTTTACTGTTACGTTGACAACCGTTAACTTTGAAACAGTACATCAGTAATCAGTGTTTTAACAACATTTTTCCGGCCACTTTCGCAGTTCCAGTAACACTTTGAAGTACTGTTTTAAATAGGAGTGTTTACTTTACAAAAAGTCATTGGTTATAATACACTACTCAACTTTTATAATCGGTCACCCAGGTTTATTGAAAATAACACGAATACTAAAAACTGGAAATCACCGAAACACATACCAATATTGTATTAAGTTTATCAATGAGGTTTTAGTGCAATCAAGGCAGATTAAATTTATAAATCGCTAGCGATATTTATTAAACGATGCCAGTTAAAATTTCAAATGAAAATATGAATTATTAAAACAGTATAGAAATCTTTGAAAAGTGACCGATTATAAAAGTTGAGTGGTTAGTCATTGCGTGTAAATAGTGACAAAGTAGTTATAATAAAATGGCCATATTTAACTTTTTAAAACTTATGTGTGAACTTGAAAAAAACGAAACACTAACCTGGAAAAATATTCCTTTTCCGCAAGTACATAGAAGTTACTTCTTTTAACTTAGTAGTGTTGTCGTCAGTCTTAAACAAGATTTATTTATCTGTCCAGTAAACGGTCAGTTGACCGATACAATCGCTGTATTGTTTTATACTGACCATTATATATAGCACGTGCTTGAGGCATTTCTTTAATTAATAGAAATTTCATCAGTTGTCTTATCAGCATATTTATACCATTTTTCAATTACGAGTATTGTTAAGAATATTTGTTATTCCCTGGTTACCACCCCCTCCTCCACCCCACGCCCCCCCCCCCCCCCACACACACACCCCCTCAACCCCCGTTCAATTAAAACACACCAGTAGATTATTTGGGTGTTAAATGTTATTTCTAAATTAAGTTATAAGTTCAGTGCATATTTTGAAATTGAAGAACATTAATATAAATAAACAATTGCAAATTGTCTCAAAATTCTAAACTGATGTATAGTGTTCATTTCGTCAGACGGGTAAAAAGTCACACTTCTTAATACCGGGAATGTCCGACCGTTTTACCGTTTCTAAAAAATTATCCCGATATCACCGTGACGTTATTCCAGCAAGATGACGCCTGGCCGTACTCAGCTAGTATCTCAAGGACTCACACCACTATTATCTCCCTTGAATACTCGTGCCCTACAGATGAAGGAGGTAGATAAAAACAACAAGTTCGCTTTTCTACATTTTACAGGATACATAGATTTATCTTTACCAGGTTCTACATCTACAGCATTTTAGGAAGAGATCACAGAAAAATGCATGTTGATATAAGATTTCTAGCTAATTCTGCCTCATTACACATCATGGGTCTAATTACCACGGGGTTGTATTTTTGTCTAAATTTTGATAGGTGTCACGCAAACATGAAATTAAAAAAAGTTCAATCTGGTAAATATTTGTTAAATGTGTTTTAAATTGCAGATATTGGATCAATGAAGAATTTAAGCATAAATACATGTTGTAAAATCTGCTTATCTCTATGCCACGAACAAAAACATTACAATGGGACCCTATGAAAATTAATTGTGGTGTGAGACGTCAATTGACGTTATCTTGCTGAAATAACGTGGCGTTGGACGATTTCCTAGGAACGGTGGGCCATACCCGGTACTAAGATGTGTGACTTTTATGTTCTAACCCTTTGGCATTAATTTACCACTACACACCATGTTTATGAATTTTGAACCAATCACTTTTTGAATTGTTAACTGATATCCTCCAATTTCAAAATATGCACTTATACTTATAAATTACTTTAGCAATACATTCTTAAGGACGGCGGGAGGTGTACAGTACTGGTTCTACCCAGGAAAAGTGGGTGGTCTGCCTCCACCACAAAAAATCGACCGTCATATATAACCTTACATGTGTTGAAAATGACGTAAAACACCATACAAACAAACAAATACTTCAGCAATACAATTTAACACTCATATAATCTACTGGTGCGTTTTCATTGACTGTTAGTATATTTGCAAAATTTACACAGTCCACCCAATGTAATAAACAATCTTTAAAAGTACTTTCAATGAAAAATTTAACTTGCATCTAAAATATAGGATTCTATAGTTTATATCATAGATTCTGTAATATGTTGTTTTTTTTAATGTGTATGCTCTTGAAACCGTTCCTGTTACTTTGGAAACATGTTGAAACATTAAATCAGCATCCGTTTTCCCCGAGTGTATTGCAAATCGTTGATGGCCACTGGCCTGGTTCCAGTTAGTAACTCGAAATTTCGACTTAAAAACTGGAAAGTTTAGAAATTACTTCTAATAAATTAGTACTGTCGAGATAGTCGTAAAGAAGATTTATTTATCTTTTCCAGTAAATCGTCAATTGACCGAGACACTCGCTGAATTGTTTTATAATGACATTAATGTAGCACAAGCTGGAGGCATTTCTTTAATTAATAGACATTTGTTCAGTATTCATATCAGCAGTTTGTCTTACCATTTTTGCATTAAGAGTATCCTGCAATCATTAGTGTCATTTCGTGGACCAGTAGACTATACTGCGTACCAGGTACCAGTCAATCTATCGAAATGACAAAGGTATTGGGTTGACCTAAAAAATAAATTAGAAACCGATTACCGAAGGAGGGTTGCTGGCCTACAATCGGATATATACACGCATCCGTATCGATATTATGGGGTAAGCCTCGGGAACAAATGGGCATAACTTGAATTGAATTGAACTGAATGTTGTTTCACGGCTCATCAACACAGTATCGGTTATTTAGAGCCGACCCAGAGAGAGGGGAAGGATACATAGGAATCCGGGAACCGTGTCCTACTCTTATTATCGAATAGATTCCTATGGTTCTTTAACGTGCTCGGAGGATAGACCGATACACGGGACCGCCCGGTTTACGTCCCCATCCGACGGACGAGGCTAAGGGAAAGTGTCTTGCCCAAGAACACACCCACGAAACTCAGTGGCACGGAGGATTAAACCTTAAACCCAGGGCCTCCGGTTACACATCCGCCGCGCTTACACGAAACTTGTACTATAGTATTTGAAGTGTCAATTGTAGCGCAGGGGAAGGGTTTATGTCTAATGATGTGTTATTCGATGAGTAATGGTTCGAGGTCTCATACTATTTCTTAAACATAAATATTACGTGATTTTTTTTTTAAAGAAGCACAGTCTGATAGAAATATTAAGTTGAATAAATTACATTTAAGGCTTATATTATTTGATAAAATATAAATGAACCTTGTTTTTATTTTATATTAACTAAGCCCGTTAATTTGTTTTTAAACCCATGCTACTCGTCCATTGATTCAAATGCGTAACTCACTGGGAGCTCTACTTGTAAGTGAGGAAGTGTCGATTCCTAAGGATGGCGGGCGGTTTACAGTACTGGTTCTACCCAGGAAAAGTGGGTGGTCTGCCTCCACCACAGACAAATCGACCGTCATATATAACCTGACATGTGTTGAAAATGACGTAAAACGTCGTACAAATCAAATCAACTCAAATGCGTAACATTCTGACACGTCCAGTGCACATACGCCAAAAATGGCCGACAGGAAAAACATATCCAGAAGCAGGTGTAGTCTCGATCATCCAGACCTCTCGCGAAACTTCTCTTCAAGAAGTTCATACGCTAGCGCTCGCAGACTAAAAGGTATTATACCACTAATTATTTTCCCCCTGGACACCAATGTTAAAGTGTCACATATTAATGATTTGCTGCAGATTCAACTCAAGTATCGATAATGCAGCAGTGTAATGTTCATATAGAAAACTAATTTTCCATTTGAAAAATCACCAAAAAAGGTGAGGTCACAAGACATGTAAGAAAGTTCTTGTTTGTTTACTAGGCAGGGCAATGGTACAGCTGTTTTCATTGACTGCTGTTTTCATTGCTCACATAGTGTAAGCACAGAGTCGAAATTTCAAAAATGTTCATCAGTGATCCAGTAAAACTTATTAATACGCTTCTTATACATACAACCACAAAATCGAATAGGAACGGGCAGTTTTCCTTTACTTATAATGCCCGTTTTCATAAAAAAATGAGGGATTACTTTTTATTATAGGAACTACATTCGACTTCATCTCGGAGGCTTACATGTAATTAGTGGTAGTAAATATAAAAGCAGTACAATTATCGCATTTGTCAACCGGTGTATTCATCATCCGAGCCGGATTCTAATGTATCATTGTAGTCTTCCCCTCTCAAGCGGCTCTAAACCCTCTAAGATAATTCAACGATGATCCATCAAAGAACCATATACATGTGCGCCTTGTATGGTGTCCTGTTTTGACCAAATTAAGTTTGTTGCTGTTAATAAAAGTTCGGACAAGTTCGACAAATAGCTATATCGGACCAGGAACACCGGATTTATGACCCCTTGATTTATTGAAAATGCCTTATTCTGCCTTGAGAACACGTTTGTATTGATCATTACCAACACTTTGCAAGATTGTTGCTATTATTGAAAGCTCAAACAAGTTCGAAAACCAGGTATATCTGTTTAATAACACCAGATTTATTACCCTTGATTTATTCAATTTAAATGCCATAATATGACATGAACACTCTAGTCGCCCAACCCCACCCCACTAACACCCAACCACTCCATCCTCTCCCATTTTTCAGTTGATCTTTACCAAACTTACACAGTAGTTATATATACAGAATATCTTAGACAAGTTCTTAAACCAGCCAGATTTGATTGCTAATAGCTGAATTTTCTGCCTTTGATCCGTCAAAAAATATGGCCGCCATAGAAAATCCTTTAACGACTTCTTGTCATAACCTTCTGGGTAGCGGTTGCCAAACCTTCACAGGAAGCATCCTTGCTGGTCCGCTCTCAGATTTATAGAAACCAGCCCGATCCAGCAACAATATGGCTGCCGTTATTAAAAAATAGTATCAGTTTTAAACGACTTCCTCTCACGAACTGCTTTGTAGAATTTGACGAAACTTCACACATGTCACAGGAAGTATTCTTTCTTGGACCTCTCTCAGTCCTGATCATTCAACAAGTATGAACGCCGTTACTGAAAAAAGATACATCTTTAAACAACTTCTCATAAACTGCTGCGTATAATTAGACGAAACTTCAAAGGAAGCATCTTTTCGTGGCCCTCTCTCAGAGTAATACAAATCGTCCTGATCCGTCAACAAATATGGCCGCCGTTACTAAAACAGGAAACACTTTAAATTTTAAACTTCTTCTCATGAAAGTTTGGGTAGAATTTGAAAGAAACTTCACAGGAAGCATCCTTATATGGTTCTCTCTCATATGTTTACAAATCTTCCCGATCAAATATGGCCGCCGTCATTAAAAATAGAAAACTCTTTAAACAACGTCTCATGAACTGCTGGGCAGAATGTTATGAAATGTCACTGGAAGCATCCTCCTCTCTCAGATTTATAGAAATCGTCCCGATCCGTCAACAAATACGGTCGCCGTTACAAGAAATAGAACAATCTTTATACATCTTCTTCTCTTGAACCAATGACCAATTGTTTTGAAATTTGATCAAAATAACTGTCTCATAACCGTTTCTCAGTTTTATGTAAATTGTCCAAACCCTTCAATAATATGGCTACCCTTACTAAAAACTGAAAACTCTTCAAACGACTTCTTCCAATGGCCATTAGTTCATGGGTTCAAATCCCTTTTTTTTTCGAAACCTGTTTCTTTGGTTATGTTAATCATTATTTCTTTTACTTATTTATTTTGCTCAAACTGTCATGATCCCTTTTTTCAAGTAGAGCATTGCAGACCCTCATGGGCCTCTTGTTTTGTCATTTGGAATCAATACATCAAGCAACACGTGCCATTCCTACAGCGCATTCATAGTAAAAGTTGCACCAAAATACGTTTTATACGACTGAAAACGAAGGTAAACATGTGTTCGTTTGTTTGTTTGACGGATTTTAACATAATTTACTAGCATAGTTTAGGCTATGTATGGAGTGGAGGCAGAATAACCACTTATTCCTTTGTAAAACCAGTACTGTATATTTTTCACTTAACCAAGAACAAGTAATTGGCAAAGCTTTGAAATCCTTTATTAGTAAATTGTCGTAAATATAACCTATATTACTTTGTCAACGGTTTTATGCATTTGTTGGTTCAATCTTGGGATATGGATCGGAAATATGGGGCTTTAGCAAGTCTAAAAACTTGAAAGAATACACTTAAGATTTTGAAAGAAAATATTAAATGTTAATTAAATGTACCATAACGTAGTCCGAGTATTAACTTTCATACCCCATCTCTAAGAACCGAAAACGGGGTTGGCTGGGGTATGAAATAAAACTCTAATTTCGGCTTAAAAATTTCACATATTGTAAAATTAAAACTTTTAATACGTTATTTTAAACAGGTTATCGTATTTTTACAGTAAACAATGTTTTTAAACGTGTTTTATTGTCGAAATATCCGTTATAAAATCCTGCTAATATATGCTTTTCCATCACTTAATGGAGAGAACTGTAACTAATGTTGTAATAACTTGTAGTTCAATCCATTTGCATATGTTTCTATGAATATTGTGATGTTGAATTGATGTATTGTAACATATCTGCAATACAATATTATTAAACTAAACTTAATGGAATTAAGGCGGGAATACGTAATGAGCTGCTGTTTAAGGTGAACTGGGTCGCTATCCTTTGTATATTTCAAGATATGTTAAAATTGTTAAGTATTGGTTTAAGTTGTTAAATACTGATATTATTATATTGAAACATGTTTATAATATGGCATATGATGGCTGGGTTAATGGCAAAAAGAACTGGTAATCTAATGTCAAAACATTAATGTATGAATATGGTTTCAATTGGGTTTGGGATAACCCGGATATAGTTGTTTGTAAGTCATTTGTATTAGTATTCAAACAAAAAATAATGGAATGTTTTTTACAAAATTGGTATGCTGATCAACACAATTCTGGTGTCTTAGATTTGTATAACAATGTGAAAAATCATTTTCAGTATGAATATATTTAGATGTATTGGCATGCCATTTAAGAAGTTTAGTAAGTAGAATAAGGTTATCGTGGCACATTCTCTAAGAATTCAAGCAGGTCTGTATGGTATCAATATGATTGAAAGATGAACGTTTTCATTACGTGGTCCCGCCTTAATTCCATTAAGCGATGGCCTTAATTCCATTAAGCGATGGCAAGCTTATATTAGCAGGATTCTATAACGGATAGTTCGACAATAAAACACGTTTAAAAACAATTTTTACTGAAAAAAATGCAATAACCTGTTCGAAATTACCTATTAAATGTTTTAATTTTACAATATGCAAGCTTTTTAAGCCGAAATTAAGGTTTTAATTCATACCACCAGCCAACCACGTTTTCGCTTCTTGGAGAAGGGGTTGGATGGGTTATGCAAGTTAATACTCGGACCACGTAATGTGTCAATATTGTAATACTCAAGATATTGAAGATGAGTTTCATTTCATTCTAAAATGTCCATATTAGTCCAATATAAGGAAGAAATACATCGAACAATATTATCGTAAGACCAAGTATGTTTAAATTCATCGAATTATTGCAAACTGAAAAGAAAATGATTCTTTTAAAATTGGCTACATATCTCAAATGTGTGATGTCACATAGGATATCTATAACGCATGTTTGAACACGTTATAGTTCATCCTCTTTAGAGCTGGTATATAGTTGTATATTAATCATATACTTTGTATGTTAAACGTGATTTAAATATGTATTTTATAATTGTTGTATATATGTTATGTTTCTTGTTTGTATGGTGTTTTCACGTCATTTTCAACACATGACAGATTATATATGACGGTCGATCTTTTGTGGTGGAGGCAGACTACCCACTTTTCCTGGGTAGAACCAGTACTGTACCCCTCGCGCCATCCGTAATAATATATAAGTTATGATGATGTACTTAATGTACAAGTCAGTAAAAATATGTTCTGTTCTTTTCTGTTCATATATATACCTCTCGCTATCCGTAAGAGTCGACACTTTCTAACTTAAAGTCGAGCTTCCAGTGGGATTCTAACCCGCGGCGGTGAGAGACTAGAATGCTGTCTTTTTACCCTCTCGGTCTCGGATCTCGGAGGCACTTACACATGATGTTAAAGGTAAACATGGTAAACATATTTATATTAATACATATTGTTATTTGTGTCAACCTTTTGTTGTTGATAACTCGAAGAACGTAATAGTTGTTGAAAGTTGCGGCCGCTTGAATTTGCATTGTAATACAATCGTCTATCGCAATTGGGTAATTATTTTGATTGGCAGATACATACTTCAGAGAATATTGGCAATGCATGATCCCGACTGAGTTGTTTTGAATTAACGCTGGGTGAAACACTGTACAGAATTACGTTTGACATTTATAAAATATACTGAAATTGATTTCTGATTCCATTTACATGCTACGAGAATCTATTTTATTGCCTTAATGTTGAAAATGGGATGGAAAGAGATTGGGCAATAATTGAGAATGTTCTTCCTTCATAGTTTGTCTGGGATCTTCACCTGGGATTTTGTTCATATAATTGGCAGTGTATACATCGCACTCCAAACAACTCAGCGCAGAACAAGCGTATATTTGCCTTTAAAACGTTAAGGACATATTTCCAGGCTGTCGTATTTGGGGGAGGAGAAAATGTGTATAGGTAGTTAGACATACAATTGCATGAGCAAATGGTGGTGTTCAATTTTGTTTCAGTTGTTGATGTCCGCGCAATACAGATTCTGTGTGAATCCAACAAAGCAGGTGTTTCATTAGTTGTGTTTTATTCTAAAAACAATGAATTATCAACAAAGTTTCGTATTTAGTACAGCTTAATTGTTAATTTGCTTTCTTTCTTCTCCATAAAGGCAAAGTTTGAAGTATTATATACTGCTACACCCTAGGTACTGTCCAATATACCGATGCTTATTCAAAAAGAAAACTTTACTCGGACCTTTGTTTATCTACCTGAGCTAATCATGTTAGTAGTAAATAAGTATAGGATAGAGCATGAGTTTTGCACGTGTACACGTGCAAGACTCATGCTCTATTGTATTTATACCACAATAACTAACATATATTGGGTATATCCTCGGGTATTACACGATGCATAGTGTGTATTTAGGCTAATGTGGTATAACGCTCGTGCATTATCTCCCCGTACACGTGCAAAACTCATGCTCTATCCTATACTTATCATGCCCTTTCAATGATCATCTAGCGTTGGGAAATAGGTCCTTAATTAATGTGAGCAATGATATGAATAACGACAATTTGGAGTTATTATCGTTATTCAGAATGTGTTTATGACGGGTCATCATGTCAAGTAAAACGTCGTCTTGTTTGGGTCATATAGATGGCGATGGTACGATGATTCATCGTAACCGCGCGCATAAAAGCGATGATACGATGGCGATGATACGATGGCTAATTGTAACATCGTACCATCGCTTTCACAAGTGGATGGCGATAATGTGATAGACCATCGTACAATTACCATCGTACTATTGTACCATCGCCATCGTGTCATCATACTTTCGCACAACCGTGCCATCGTCATCGTACCATCGCCATCGTAGACGTGCAAACGATAAGTATTAGCTACATCCCACGAAGATGCGGAGCATTGACTGGGTATCGACTGTCTCCATAATAAGCCATTTTAAAATTTGACAGAAATTGACCGCTATATAAGAGATCAAACATTTTATGCAGAAAGGTGCCAATACGAAATCAAGCTAACGTTTTATGAAGAAAACTTCATGACGAAAGCAAAATTTCAGCGATGACCTCACTGACCACACTGACCACAACTACCACAGTGTGCGTTGCAATAACATTTTATCCGCACTTTTCGAAAATAGGCGGATAATTATACTGTGGTCAGTCCCGTTGCAATTAGGCACAATGGTTGCTTAGGATGTGATGATGACAACGAAGGCTTCGAATCCAGGGTCTGATCCCAGTGGTCAGAGGTCAAGGTCCAAATATCAAATTCACCAAAATAAGCATTAAATCCGCGATTTTCAATATTGTTAATGCTATTTCTTACATGTTATAAGTTATGATATATAAGTATGCAATAAGGAACGGTTTTGTGATATGAAGTACGGATCATCATCCCCGTGGAAGGGGATTTATGGCTATAGGGGCACTCCATGCATATTTTTGTTTCCTTGAAACTTAAATTCCTACATCAATACATTTGATGAACGAATCCTCCTCCCTGGGGTATGGGACTTATGATCATGTGGGTCAGAAGGCATTTTCTCGTTCTCTAAAATTCTCCTAGATTATTTGGACGACGTTGTTCTTATTCAACACAGTGGTTGCCTAGGACGTGTAGATAATAGCGAAGGTTCTGACACTTAGTCGAAAGGTCAACTACTCCAAAATAAACAATACAGTCGCAGTTTTCAAAATTGTTATTGCATTTCCTTTGCATTCTTTTTGCTTCTTTGTTACCTGAACTCCCAGTTGACTCAAATGTGGGTATGACAGCGAAGTGCGGATATTTGTGATGCGCGCCGCATTGACTTTGTACTTGTACATATGTATGGTCAATACATACTATTATTTTACATTTACTCTGTTAACTGCTTATATTAAAGATGAATGACCACCCTTTTTGAAGTATTATCAATTACAAATTTAACTCGTAAACAGCATATGAACATTTCTTGATAGTCCCGGAGAAAAGCATATATTTAAAGAATGGAATGTTGTTTAACGGCTCATCAACACAGTATAGGTTATATAGAGCCGCCCCAGAGAGAGGGGAAGGATACATAGGAATCCGGGAACCGTGCCCTACTCTTATTGTCGAATAGATTCCTATGGTTCTTTAACGCGCCACGCCAGCCCTCTCATATATTTAAAACCGCTACTAAGTTGTATGTAAAAAAATAAGTATTATTTGCATGCCGTAGATACTACTTTTACCACTGCGTGACTACACGGGGAAATGAGGTAAATCTGAATTGTATAGCTGCACACCTATTGACAGATAATTGATAAATACATTTACCTGTGGATTAATTTACATGTTCAAAGTTTTCTACGTGATCAAATAAAATCTTATTCTCGCTTTTCACAGATATTGCAATGTGTGAATTGTAAATATCTAGTGTTGTGTATTGATTTCGATTTAAATAAACATAAACATGTTCATGAAACAAAACATGACAGGAGAACTTTAATACAAACTGTTGGTTTGATATCGCTGAGGGTAGTTCAAAGCGTTCATTATGTATGTACTTTTTTTTTGTTTAAACAATAAATAATTGGAAATAGCCTCAAATGCCGCCGGATGACGTTACCATGACATTCGAAGACCTGAATTAATGCAGTTATACGCTTATTTTACAAAGACAATCACCTCATGTGTGCGTGTGTGCGTGCATGCGCGAGCAACTTAGACTCAATACATTATGTATGAATTCAAACGTCAGCCTTTCTTCGACTTCTTTTGAACGCCCCTCGTAAAGAAAAACGACATGTATTGACGTCAACAGGTGAGTGTGACGAATTTAACCTACGCATTTGGTGACCGTATACAATATTTATTGTTTTAACTTTTGATATAAAACATAACATATGTCTTATTTGCGAACACTTTTAGAAAGATGTCGCCCGGGGCAAATATTTTTCAGCTTAATTTATAGTCAAGAAAATCAACAATTTTAATTTAAGGACAACCTAATTAATGAGATAACTTATCACCTGCAGGCTACAGTTTTGATACGTTATTAACTGACATAATAATTATGGCTATGCTACGGAAGCCCTGGAGGGACTTATTAGTTATTTCTTATTACTTATTTCTTATTTCTTATTACCTATTTCTTATTACCTATTCGTTAAAGGCGGGTTAAAGAAAACATGGCGAATATCTCGTTGATAAGTTATTTACTATATGTTTGTTTAGCATACTGACCAATCTGTCTTATACTTTCAAAGATGTATTCATTTAGAAAGTGGTATGTTCTTCACGTACGGGTGAAGCCCTTGAGGGACTTATTAGTTATGACTTATTATTACTTATTTTTCATTACTTTTTAGTTATTAGTTATTTGTTATTACTTATTATTTATTTGGTATTACTTATTTCTTATTACATATTTCTTTTTAACTGCTTGTTACGGTATGCATGGTTAATGAAAACATGGCGGATATATCGTTGATTAGTTATTTACTATATGTTTATTTAGCATACAGCCAATCTATCTTATACTTTCAAAGCTGTAATTCATCTAGAATGTGTTATATTATTCATGGGTGTTGGCACATTCTAAGTGCATTACAGCTTTGAAAGTATAAGATAGATTGGTCAGTATGCTAAATAAAAATATAGTAAAAAGCTTATCAACGAGATATCCGCCATGTTTTCATAACCCGCCCTTAACACATAGGTAATACGAAATAAGTAATAACTAATAACAAATATTTAATAACTAATAAGTAATAACAAATAAGTAATAGCTAATAAAACATAACTAATAAGTCATAACTAATAAGTCATAACTAATAAGTCCCTCCAGGGCTTCACCCGTACGTGAAGAACATAACACTTTCTAAGTCAATACATCTTTGAAAGTAGAAGATAGATTGGTCAGTATGCTAAACACACATATAGTAGATAATCTATCAACGAGATATTCGCCATGTTTTCTTTAACCCGCCCTTAACGAATAGGTAATAAGTAATAGGTAATAAGTCTCTCCAGGGCTTTAATGCAGTGTTTAATTGTATTTATAAATATACCATGACACTGTTCAATCTTATAAACGCTTAAAAGAAGAGACGACATGTTTTATAAATAAATATCACTTTTCTCCATTTTTGTCCACAGATATAAATGTGTTCTGATCAGTACTTAGGCATATTAATTTAAAAATATATATTAAACACTTATATACTTAATAGTTGTCAAATACGTTTTAACTAGTAACATATACAGATGACCTTGAAACTCACCTATGAAATTAGACAAATTGTCATTTACTGGAAAATATTGTGTGTATTTCATATACATGTTTATATGTATGTACTATTTGCATGTGAACTATTGGGCGTAATGCCTTATGTTTGAATAAAATATCTATCTATATCGTCAGCGATTTTGCGAGGGCTCGTAAGTCACTGTTTGCTTCTTAAAGGCAGTGTAATACAAAATTAAAGTTAATGAAACCACTAAAGCACTTTTGTAATTTTGAATAATTTGTAATTTTGAATTATTTTTCAAATTAATAACAATGGAAAAAAAACAAAAAAACGAAAGGAAAAAAAGTAAAACTAAATAAATCAAATTACTAGTTCAAGTGTTTACTTCTTAATTTCGTCCTTTTCTAAAATACGAGGTTTGGCCTGTAACAATCGAATATAAGTAATATGTACTGTTTAAAGATACTATAGCTGTATATACGACTGGTTGCCATATACCTAAAGCAAATGGGAGTGTTTTACGCTTGGTATACTGCCAAATGTAAGCTTGGGAAACATGGTCCTAAACCCGTATATAACTGAAGAAACTTATACCAGGACATCATTTTAAATTCCACGTTCGTTGTAGCAACATCTATATCAGAAGCAGCATTGGGGAAGTCATTGAACAGTGTTGGCTCTAGACGGGATTCGAAATCGAGACCTCCGAATACTTTTCATTTTAACTATAAATTCGTGTGCTAATGGACTTGGGTTATTTCTCGATGCTATTTCAACAAAATATACAATGTTCTAATGTTAGAATTTGTAATCTATAATGCTAACAGTATATCGATAAAAATAACCCTAACGATTGACTATATAGCATAGTGTTAAAACACATGGATTGTCAATCCGAAAGTCATGATTTCGAATCTCGCATAGTACATAATATTTTTCAATGAATGAATGTGCATTTTTAATGTTGCTTTGTCGATCGCAGGTTATGAAATAAAAAAAAGTTTACTGAAAACACTTATTTTCGGGTTCCCAGCCATGTTTCAGTAGCTTGAGTTAAACCTCTCCTTTTTGCTTAAGGTACACGCCCACTAGTCTTATATACAGCTATAGTAGCTTTAAGGTTAAAGAATACAAACTGAGGACAGGTCACACTGTTGCGACTCCAGAACAATCACCCCGACAAAAAGAGATCTGTTGTAACTCAAGATTATGATTATGGTGGACTTAGAATGATCAGTATTAAACAGTTCATATATTCTCTGAAATTAACGTGGATTAGAAGACTTTTGATGGGTATAAACAAATTGCAAGACATATGCAATCCTTTCTGGAAGGATGTTAACACAAGTCTTAACAGCTTATTAGATGTTAAAAAATCATTGTCATGGAATGATTTCTTAACACAACCGTTATGGTACAATAATAACATTAAGATCGGAAGAGCAAGTGCTTTTTATAAAAGATGGTATTTCATTTATTAATGAATATAATGGATAACAATGGTAATGTTCTCTCTTTTACGCTATTTATCGAAAAGTTTGCTGTGCATTTGCATTTATTAGAATATGAAAGTATGACTACGGGACTACCTTCAAAAACAAAAATTCTCTCATCTTGACATCCATTTAGATTTGCCCATCACTAGTGTCCCTTATAACAAGCGCGCAGAAAGGCTGTCATCCCATTTATGATATACTTAATAAATCAAATGTACATACAACATCTTTAGCCAAATGGGGGAAATATGGTTTAAACATAGACAGAGAATGAAATGACTTATTCCAAATACCTTTCAAATGTACAAAAGACACCAGGTTACAATGGTTTCAGGCAAAGCTAAACCACATAATTATTGCTACAAACATCCATTTGACAAAAATGAAGATCAAAAATGATAATTCATGTAGCTTTTGTACAGAGTCTCTTTTTTTCTGTTTCCAAAGCTGAAAAAGATGCTCGCTGGACGTCGTTATAACTCGGGAAGCACCGTTGGCAGTGCGGTACATCAGTGTCTGAAGGGCATACCAAGGGGAGACTACTCTGCGGATTTCCGGTCATGAATATCTCGTTTAAAAAGGTGTATTCTTGTTAAGGGCGAATACTTTGAAGGATTAAACTAGAATATTTGTTCATAAACATGATTTGTTTTATTTTACGAGGCCAGTCTCAAAACGTTTTGAATGCCCCTCTATAAATGCAAGTTAGATGGAAAATTATCATTGTGCATACATTTCAAACCACAAATTAAATACATATATCAAACTGGAAAAACAAATGCAGTTGAAAGTACTGCATTCGATAAATTTGAAAAACTTTGGTAGACTTAAAAATCTATCTTGTTTTCTTCTTGTTGTTGTTTTTGGGTCTGTTTTGTGTTTTTTCTTTGAGACAGAAAAAACAGTTCCCAAGAATCTGCTATATAGATGTATACAGGAAAGTAAAAATGATGCAATGTCATGTCATCGCGATTTGTCTAATTCCCGCCTATTTTACGGAGTATTGGTTGCTGTCTAATTCCCGGAGTATTCCCGCCTCTTTCCCGGCGAGAGGAATGTCCGTATCTAATTCCCGCGTATTTATACAGAGTATTGGTTGCTGTCTAATTCCCGGAGTATTCCCGCCTATTTACCGGCGAGAGGAAATGTTCGTGTCTTCGTAGTTGGTCTAATTCCCGCGTATTTAAACGGATTATTGGTTGCTGTCTGCATACTCACCCCTTCCCCGGCGAGAGGAAAATGATAGATAGTATAAGTGATTGCATAGTCGGGAATGTATGAATGATGGTAGACGGAACGAGAATGCCATACATTGTCTTCAATATTTTGTAAATGGAGATATATAGTAGTCATGGTTTGAAAAACAAGCAATGATTGATGCCGATATTCCTCACAAGCAAATTAAGGTCAATATTAGCGGTTAAGATGGTTGGGGATATCTTTTTTATTCAGTGGATTTTAAACCCTCTTTTCTTGGATAGGGTGTGTATTCTATCGGTTGTGTGTTTTTATCATAGTTAGGCGCCCCTGCCATAGTTGACCTTGACGATGTGCACTTGGTAGATAGCTAATACTTTATTTTATATGGTTGATAAACCTTGCAATATGTGGATCCGTCCTTGTTGGGATTTGCAAACTTGCAAACAGTAAGTGTAGATAAGTTTGATAACAAAAACATATTGGTCCAAGGGTCGCAGAGCGTTACACATTTGAACAGAGTGCATTAACCGGAAATAAAGACCGAGATCAGTACATTGGCTGGTTCTCGACTGTTGCTCGTCTAAGCCTAGTTTTTCTCCAAACGTTTTCCGAAACTTAAGTATTTCTTTTAATTGGGGTGTGTGGGGTGGGGTTGCTGGGTGGGGGGTGGGGGGGGGGGGGTTGCTTGCACTTACGAGTACCATCATATGTATTTCCGTTTTTCCGGTTAAGGTAGTCTGTTCAAAAATTGAACGCTCAACGGCGCTGAAAATAGTACCATGTGTTCGTAATAACAGCTATTCACGAGGAAGGACAACACTGTCTATACACAGACATCGTTTAGAAATTCCCTCCTACTGTTGAGAAATGGTGTTCATCCAACATATGTCCGATGAATATATGTTATGTTATTAATCTGTTTTAAGCATGGGCACTAGTTGTGTTAAAAAGACAATAACGATAGAACTCTGCGAATGTCCCACTACGGAACACTCTGCCACAGTATAATCGCACAATCACACGAACTAGACACTTTTGTTGTAAGCACTAGAACTTATCGAAGGCTGTGTCAACGCAATAACCGAGGCCGCGGATATACGTGGCATTGTTGTTATTTTGGCTTGCCTCTTAGGAGGCTTGCCCAAATGTGTGCCAAGTTTTGTGTAATCGGTAACAGTTCCTGCCCATGCAAGCGATTTTTTTTTTGTCTACACGAATGAGAATTTTAGTTTAAGAAGGGAAACTTTGTACTTACACAATTGTCTATTCTTTTCTGAGTTACTTCTCGTTAGTATCGTGTCACATCGTACGTGTCACCATATAATTTATAATACACATTGAAGCAAAAATAAGATATAGGGTCCTATAGAAACCACAGCGTCCGAACGCAATGGCATCGTAGGTCCGCACTGTACTGCAAACAAGGACTTGATAATACAATGAAAGAGACAAAAAACAACAGAAAGGGTGATGAAGACAGAGTTACCGACTTGGAACAGTCAGTAGGCAATAAGGCCTACTGGTTAGCTTGAATCGATTTTATATGCGCACAATCCTCGCTATTATCCTGTCTTCAGCGCCCAAATAGACAAGACAGTGTAAACAAAACTACATCCCATCAAAAGGAATTCTCTACCAATAAAGTCCACATCCAGAGAAACTAACTAAAGAAACACATACAAAATAATAAACATCTCAGGATGTATCCAGAATCGTACTGAACTCATGCACCCACCTCCCTTAGTTGGGGTTTCAGTAGGTACAATCATAGAGTCCCAAGAGGTAGTCCAGTCATCGCACAAGTGAAAAGTGAAGCGTAATGACTGACTGTAGAGGGGTCAATCACTAAACATGCAGTGCGCTGTAAAACCAAAGGGTTATATCCTTTTCTGACGAACTTCCTGATTAAATTTGTAAAGCGGTCAGGAAACCCGTCAGACCCCTTTAATTTTCGACGTTTATAGACCACATCTCTATAAAATGAGGGTTGTGATATGCCTAGTCGCAAAAGTGTTTTAAGGTTGGTGTTGCACTTTTCCAGCAGGCCTCGTTGCGGCAGTAGCATTTAGAGAAAGATCTACGTAGTTTGTGATAACGAAAATCCTGCTGAAGAAGTTTACTTGTAATAACTTGATTTCGATCATTGAACTCTATAACATTATTACACGCTCTAGCAAATCGAATGAGCTGGGAGATATACACCCCGTATGAGGTAGCACGAGGTACATCTCCATCCAGGTGTGGATAGTTAACGATGTTAAAATTGAAATCATCTCTCTTATCATAGATTTTAGTATGAAAACAATCATTTGAAATCGAGAGATGAAGATGAGAAATGCTGCTACTGTATCCGAACTGTTGGCTTTATTCAACGTGAGCTCTGGTGGATAAATGTATGTAACCATTTGAGCAAAGAACGGATTATCAATATTGAGTATGTCGTCATCAAGATACCGAGAAGTATTAGTAAAGGCATCAATAATTTCACCCTGGCTAGCAGGTGACAAACCCAACATAAAATCTCTTTCATAGCAGTACAAAAACAAATCTGCAACAAGTGTCGCACAGTTAGTACCCATAGGGTGGTGGTGGTGGTGGTGGTGGTGGTGGTGGTGGTAGTAGTAGTAGTAGCAACAGTAGTAGTATAACGCTTTTGAATATATGATATTAATCTGTTTTAAGCATGGGCACTAGTTGTGTTAACAAGACAGTAACGATAGAACTCTGCGAATGTCCCACAACGGAACACTCTGCCACAGTATAATCACACAATCATACGAACTAGACACTCCTGTTGAAAGCACTAGAACGTATCAAAGGCTGTGTCAACGCAATAACCGAGGCCGCCGATATACATGGCATTGTTGTTTTTATGGCTTGCCTCTTAGGAGGCTTGCCCATAAGTTGTGCCAAGTTTAGTGCAATCTGTAACATTTCTAGTTCAGTTCCTGCCCATGCAAGCGATTTATTTTTTGTCTACACGAATGAGAATACATAGATCCGCTCTGACAATCAAACTTATATCTGACCATGCCAGTTGACCAATTAAAATCACATGAGGTATTTAGCCCTTTACATAAAGCACATGCTGTCCCACAAACAAACATGTTATACAATAGAAGACATGGTAATGTTTGTGGCCAAAATTGAGCTTGGACAATGGTGGGCGGGGTTTATCGATTTGTACGGATTTATGTATTGTATTTGAAGAAAGGCACTTACACAATTGTCTATTCTTTTCCGAGTTACTTCTCTTTAGTATCGTGTCACCTCGTAGGTGTCACCATATAATTTGTAATACACATTGCAACAAGATGGCATAAAAGGTCTGCATACAGTATAGTGTTATTATTATTATTAGTAGTAGTAGTAGTAGTAGTAGTAGTAGTAGTAGTAGAAGTAGTAGTAGCGACAGTAGTAGTTGTGTCACGGGTCATTGATATCTAACAGGTAGATTGATGTTGCATTGTCCGGCCGGTCAGCTCAGTCGGTAGACCATCGGAACAGTAGTCCGAAGGTCCCGGGTTCGAGCCCCGATCTGGCTGCACATTTTTCTAGCCCTGTGACAGGTGGCACCCAACGTGGGGCATGAGACTGAGTAAACACCGAGAAACATGCAAATGATTCTCTGTACCAATGGAAATTCGAGGACGAATTTCAGTCTGTAGGTGTCACGGGTCATTGATATCTAACAGGTAGATTGATGTTGTATTGTCCGGTCGGTTAGCTCAGTCGGTAAAGCATCGGAACGGTAGTCCGAAGGTCCCGGGTTCGAGCCCCGGTCTGGCTGCACATTTTTCTAGCCCTGTGACAGTTGTAGTAGTAGTAGCAACATAAGTAGTAGTAGTAGTATAACGGTTTGATATTAATCTGTTTTAAGCTTAGTCTGTGTAAAAAGACTGTAACGATAGAACTCTGCGAATGTCCCATAACAGAACACTCTGCCACAGTATAGTCACACAATCACAAGAACTAGACACTCCTGTTGTAAGCACTTAACTTATAATAAGGCTGTGTCAACGCAATAACCGAGGCCGCTTATATACCTGGCATTGTTGTTTTTCTTAGGAGGCTTGCCCATAAGTTGTGGCAAGTTTTGTGCAATCTATAACATTTCTAGTTCAGTTCCTGCCCATGCAAGCGATTTTTTTTGTCTACACGAATGAGAATTTTAGTTTAAGAAGGGAAACTTTCCACTTACACAAGTGTCTATTCTTTTCCGAGTTACTTCTCTTTAGTATCGAGTCACCTCGTACGTGTCACCATATAATATATAATACACATTGCAACAAGATGGCATAAAAGGTATGCATACAGTATAGTGTTATTATTATTATTAGTAGTAGTAGTAGTAGTAGTAGTAGAAGTAGTAGTAGCGTCAGTAGTAGTAGTAGTAGTAGTAGTAGCGTCAGTAGTAGTAGTAGTAGTAGTAGTAGTAGCAACAGTAGAAGTAGTAGTAGTAGTAGTAGTAGTAGTAATAGTAGTAGTAAAAGTAGTAGTGGTAGTAGTAGCAACAGTAGTAGTAGTAGTAGTAGTAGTAGTAGTAGTAGTAATATTAGTAGTAAAAGTAGTAGTGGTAGTAGTAGCAACGGTAGTAGTAGTAGTAGTAGTAGTAGTAGTAGTATAACGTTTTTGAATATATGATATTAATATGTTTGAAGCATGGAAACTAGTTGTGTTAAAAGACAGTAACGATGGAACTCTGCGAACGTCCCACAACGGAACACTCTGTCACAGTATAATCGCACAATCACACGAACTAGACACTCCTGTTGTAAGCACTAGAACTTATCAAAGGCTGTGTCAACGCAATAACCGAGGCCGCCGATATACATGGCATTGTTGTTTTTATGGCTTGCCTCTTAGGAGGCTTGCCCATAAGTTGTGCCAAGTTTAGTGCAATCTGTAACATTTCTAGTTCAGTTCCTGCCCATGCAAGCGATTTATTTTTTGTCTACACGAATGAGAATACATAGATCCGCTCTGACAATCAAACTTATATCTGACCATGCCAGTTGACCAATTAAAATCACATGAGGTATTTAGCCCTTTACATAAAGCACATGCTGTCCCACAAACAAACATGTTATACAATAGAAGACATGGTAATGTTTGTGGCCAAAATTGAGCTTGGACAATGGTGGGTGGGGTTTATCGATTTGTACGGATTTATGTATTGTATTTGAAGAAAAGCACTTACACAATTGTCTATTCTTTTCCGAGTTACTTCTCTTTAGTATCGTGTCACCTCGTAGGTGTCACCATATAATTTGTAATACACATTGCAACAAGATGGCATAAAAGGTCTGCATACAGTATAGTGTTATTATTATTATTATTAGTAGTAGTAGTAGTAGTAGTAGTAGTAGAAGTAGTAGTAGCGACAGTAGTAGTTGTGTCACGGGTCATTGATATCTAACAGGTAGATTGATGTTGCATTGTCCGGCCGGTCAGCTCAGTCGGTAGAGCATCGGAACAGTAGTCCGAAGGTCCCGGGTTCGAGCCCCGATCTGGCTGCACATTTTTCTAGCCCTGTGACAGGTGGCACCCAACGTGGGGCATGAGACTGAGTAAACACCGAGAAACATGCAAATGATTCTCTGTACCAATGGATATTCGAGGACGAATTTCAGTCTGTAGGTGTCACGGGTCATTGATATCTAACAGGTAGATTGATGTTGTATTGTCCGGTCGGTTAGCTCAGTCGGTAAAGCATCGGAACGGTAGTCCGAAGGTCCCGGGTTCGAGCCCCGGTCTGGCTGCACATTTTTCTAGCCCTGTGACAGTTGTAGTAGTAGTAGCAACATAAGTAGTAGTAGTAGTATAACGGTTTGATATTAATCTGTTTTAAGCTTAGTCTGCGTAAAAAGACTGTAACGATAGAACTCTGCGAATGTCGCATAACAGAACACTCTGCCACAGTATAGTCACACAATCACAAGAACTAGACACTCCTGTTGTAAGCACTTAACTTATAATAAGGCTGTGTCAACGCAATAACCGAGGCCGCTTATATACCTGGCATTGTTGTTTTTCTTAGGAGGCTTGTCCATAAGTTGTGCCAAGTTTTGTGCAATCTATAACATTTCTAGTTCAGTTCCTGCCCATGCAAGCGATTTTTTTTGTCTACACGAATGAGAATTTTAGTTTAAGAAGGGAAACTTTCCACTTACACAAGTGTCTATTCTTTTCCGAGTTACTTCTCTTTAGTATCGAGTCACCTCGTACGTGTCACCATATAATATATAATACACATTGCAACAAGATGGCATAAAAGGTATGCATACAGTATAGTGTTATTATTATTATTATTAGTAGTAGTAGTAGTAGTAGTAGTAGAAGTAGTAGTAGCGTCAGTAGTAGTAGTAGTAGTAGTAGTAGTAGTAGTAGAAGTAGTAGTAGCGTCAGTAGTAGTAGTAGTAGTAGTAGTAGTAGCAACAGTAGAAGTAGTAGTAGTAGTAGTAATAGTAGTAGTAAAAGTAGTAGTGGTAGTAGTAGCAACAGTAGTAGTAGTAGTAGTAGTAGTAGTAGTAGTAATATTAGTAGTAAAAGTAGTAGTGGTAGTAGTAGCAACGGTAGTAGTAGTAGTAGTAGTAGTAGTAGTAGTAGTAGTAGTATAACGTTTTTGAATATATGATATTAATATGTTTGAAGCATGGACACTAGTTGTGTTAAAAGACAGTAACGATGGAACTCTGCGAACGTCCCACAACGGAACACTCTGTCACAGTATAATCGCACAATCACACGAACTAGACACTCCTGTTGTAAACACTAGAACTTATCGAAGGCTGTGTCAACGCAATAACCGAGGCCGCGGATATACCTGGCATTGTTGTTTTTGGCTTGCCTCTTAGGAGGCTTGCCCATAAGTTGTGTCAAGTTTTGTCTAATCTGTAACATTTCTAATTCAGTTCCTGCCCATGCAAGCGATTTATATTTTGTCTACACGAATGAGAGTTTTAGTTTAAGAAAGGTAACTTGGCACTTACACAATTGTCTATTCTTTTCTGAGTTACTTCTCTTAAGTATATTGTCACCTCGTACGTGTCACCGTATAATTTATAATACACATTGCAGCAAGACGACATGAAATGCATGCATACAGTATTAGTGTTATATGTTTTTTGCAAGAGCGTTGTTTTTGTGTTTTGTTTTTGTCAAATGTGTTATATGTAACAGTATGCACTATTTGTAAAGTGATCCGTTGCTTAAGTTATATTTAAACCAGAACGGTTAAATAGTATTGAGTAAAATAATTATACACGAATGCAAGTGCACAACAATATCGAATTCCATTTCTTTAGCAAAGCCAACTCGTTGAATTTGCTTCTTTCAGAGTGCTGTTTCTATGTTTTAACCCAGATCTGATATGAGCCCCAGACAGTTAACTGATAATTCCAAAGCCGAACGACGGAATCCCAGAATATGTATGCGGTAAAGCACGTTAGTTAAGTATAGATGAAATGCACAGTATACAATAACTGCAACTGTTGTTTTATGAAAGTAATTTTTGAATTGTGAAAATTATTGTTTCGTTGTGTTTTAATTTTTATTTCTATTCTATTTAAAGGTGTAGGTCTATATATTGTTTATTTTATATATTGCTTTGTAAAGCGGGGAAAGATTATTTTTTACATCTTGTAAAACTTGTTCATCTCCGATAGCGAGTTTTAAACGATACATTTTAAACGATAAATGCTAATATATATATGCCTGTTTCCTTGGGATGACAATAGGGTACTAGTGAGGTTTGGTACATCCTAACCTACATGGTTTAAGCCGGACTCCCAGAAGTTTTTTTGTCACTAAATGTTCCAAGGTAGAACACCTGCTGTCAACCCTTGTTCGTGGTGTCACATACTGAATTGCATCACAGGCACTTGATCCGCAAATATTATAAAAAAGAAGAAAAAATACGATACATCTCTATTAATAATCTATATAGCACATGGTGGGGATGCTTGTTAACACCAAGTTGACCAGCCTCTTCTCGAAGTCTGTATCTTTGTCAAATTACCGAATTGATTCAAAACCTTTATACCGTTCGTTAGGTCTGATTCCCATTTATCACATTAAATTCACAGTTCGTACGAAAACACACTCTGTGAGGACAAATTTAAGTAAATTCGCCGATTGCTACCATTACACTATTCCCTACTTATGTTTACTTCCGGTTGTAATCAAAGAATTGATCCGATTGAATGATATTTTAACGGTAAAAAACATAGAAACTGAAAATCGTCCAATCCTGTCACTTCTGTGAGTATAATAACCGGAAGTTGTGGATGGCGTTTCGTATTTTTTCTTTCTTTTTTTCTTATAATATTTGCCAGTGAATCGCACATATTTATCCTTGTAAGTTAAGTGTTGTTTGTTTTAAAAGCGTGTTTATTTAATAACCGAGTTTTGTGAATGCTCTGATGTACTGTTCGACTTTTGCATCCTCTTCATTTTATATACAATGTTGGATATCGTGGAGCTTAGTTCACCTCACATACAGAAGGTCAGTCAGATGGTCAATCACTGGCCGGTTCACAACAAAGAACACAAGACTTCATAAAAAGGACACTAGTATCTTCATTGCTTGAGAGCGGTTTAGTACACATAGAACATGGTTTGAATAATTTTCCTTTTGTCTCGTTTGGTCCATGAGCTTTCAGGAGAGATAATAGAGGAGTGAGACATGAAACAGTTAACCGATCTTTGAAATTTCAAATATCTTTAAGAACTATGCTGGCTTTTTGATTAACACTCGGTGCGTTTCCTTTCGTTTACGTTTGAACTGAGCCCCTTAACAAAGTCAGTGTTGGGCCTTGTAAACTTAGGGAAATTCGGGTAAATACGGACGATGTTAAGAGGTTCAGCTTTCATCACTGATGCTGGTACACAAATCGTGTCTGATAACCCAAAACAAAGGGAAATATTGTTGGGACTCGTTTTCATTTGGCCGGTTCCCGTCATCACACTGTAAGCTATTTAATGAAATTTATTTGAACTATCTTATTATGACACCGGCTTAATACGGACAAGCTAAATTTCATACAGGTAAATACTGACACTCGAGCATATTTTTGTAAAAGGTGTGCGTTTCACATTATACATGATATCTCCTACATATAGACCTCATTATGTAAATATCACATCCTCTTGAGGTCGCCAGTGGATATTATCAACCCTCGAAATGTAATCTTCTTGAGGGTGCCAGTGGATATTATCAACACGAGAATGTAATGTCTACCGAGGAGATAGCCGAGGTCGACATTATCATTTCGAGGGTTGATAATATCCAGTGGCATCCTCAAGAGGATGTGATATTTATTGTATTATACCGAAAAAATACTCATATGGAAAAGTCTATTTTTAGAACTGAGCTTTTCAAAAAAGCTAGTGGGATGATATTTTGCGCTATCACCCGCTATGACGCGTTGAGGGCAGTGAGGTATTATAGATCGCAAATCTGATTATGTAGAAAAAAAAATGTCAGAAAGTGAGTGGATATATTTTCAGTTGTGTGTGCCTGTCCGTACGTACCCTTGTCCGATTTTACCCGAATTGCCCGTACGTGCAATATTCTATAATATTGGACTATTAGCTCAATGCAAAATAAATGAATCAATATGACAGCAATAAAAGTTGTCAATATGATGTTTCATTCTAATTCCGTTTTTCTTTGGATCAATAGTATGTTCATCACTGAGTACTTCCTTTGTGGCTGTCGAGACTTGATATTATAGGTTATTGAGTTTGTATGAAGAAATTACTTATTTTGGCGAAGGTGACGAGGTTGCCTAGTACTGCTGTCTAGTTTATTAGAGAGTATATGCTGGCGGGGATTTATTTGTTTACACTGTCCCGTTTTATTGGGATGAAAATACATGTAGGTTAAGATTGAGGTTTGATAAACCCTAGAACCTGGTTTACACTTTCTGTTTGACTTCGAGAGACCCGGGGTAAAGACGCTGCATTTGCTACATTCTCGCCTCTCACCGACGCGGGTTCGAATTGAATTGAATTGAATTGGGTTTTAAGGCGCACCAACACATGATAGGTTATATGGCACCTAAAAGGCATGAACATGCCAGGCTCATCATCCATGTACATCGAGATAATATATGGAAAATGGGCCTAGAACCTTCTCACCCTGAACTGCAGAGTTGCTGCAAATTCTATCGTAGAAACTCCATTTACGCTGGAGCCAAGTTTATTGTTTTTCTGCCACTGCTCTTTTGATGTGAGCGAGATGGCACCTGAAACAATGCAGGGATCATGACGAAGACCTTTAATAAATATGAACAAAAAATGATAAAATGAACATGAATTTGGGGGATTCTACTCCTCTGCCTACCCCTCCAAATGGATCTGCAGTGGCCCTATTCTTTGCCCCGTGACCAAACGGGGGCCCCCGGGAACCACACGGAGCCTTTTATTTCGACATGTAAGTTAAAAAGAAATGATGCTTAGGAGTGGAGAGAGGTATACAGTACGGGTTCTACCCAGAAATAAGTGAGTGATCTGCCTCCACCACTACAAATCGACCGTCATACGTAGCCTAAACTGGGATGGAAAATGACATTCAAACACATTCAAACCTGTTCCTGTTATATCTACTGGTACATTTATAAATTACAAGATTGCGTTTTGTTTTGTTTTGTTTTTCATAAATCTTTATTATTATATATTCAGTAAAATCCAAGTGATGTAAATAATCACTCGGACGGCACTCTTAAATAATAAAGAGATGAAAATGTATGACTTTACTGAAAAGTATTACTTCAACTGTGTAATGTACATGTATATATAATCTGAATGTTCATTTAATCACTGTTCACAGTACATAAAATCTGTTCACTGTTCAATATTTGCAATATTCACTATTCAATATTTGCACTGTTCAAATTCACACTGTTCACTGTTCAAAATTAGCACTGCTCATTGTTCTTAAGAGAGAGAAGGGTCACGTGTGTATATATAAGCAGTGAGTTATAGTACGATTGTTAATTTTAAACTATGTTTAACAAACGAAACGAAATACAAGTTTACATTAAAGGGACACATGATAATCTTGAAGTGTTTATAAAGCAGTGAAATTAAGTGTTTCCATTTATTTATCCAGTATCATTTTGACTTTAAACCTGCTTGAATTTGATTAAAATAATTATATTTTCGTGTTATTCTTCAATATGTGTAAGTACATTATAGGTGCAATGTAATCAGCAGTTAATAATACGCAAAAGCAATTTGCTTTATACTACCGTTATAATTACTATTAATGACTGAACAAATGCAGGTTATGTAGAAAAACTAACGGGTTGCCGCCAGTTTTTAAAGATTGCCGTGTGACCCTTTAAAGATGCATGTAAATATTTAGATATTGGAGCATGTTGAAAATAACAATTGTATTTATAGCATTTTTCGCCTTTTTAAAGGGATGAAGTATTTGAAATGGGTGTCTCGATTTATATATCCAGTATCATTTTTACTTTTACCCTGGTGACATTTAAATAAATCAAATTTTAAGTATTCCCTTTTTCGTGTTATTATACTATAAGTTTTAATATATATATTATTGGTGCAATAATATCAAAAATTAATAATATGCAAAAACAAATTTGCTTAGTACAATTCTTATAATTAACATTAATGATTGAACAAATGCAATGTATGTAGAAAAACTAACGGGACGCCGCTAGTTTGTAAAAAATCAAAATTGCCATGTGTCCCTTTAACCCTGGGTTTTAGTTAATATATAATTCATAGCATTGATCAATAAAATAGTTCAACATTAGTGTTTTGAACAATTTGAGAAATACGTATAACACCGCGACGCAAAGTATACAGTTGTTGCGCTGCGTTGTGTCATATTTGGTGTGTCTGCCTCGGCATTGTTTACTTACTATTGATTATGTGTCAAACCTTAATCACAAAACAGTTCTTAATTATATGTACAGAATGCCACCATTTGTAATATGGACAATCAGCACTGACTAAGGCTTAAATAATACATTTGACGTTCTACATCGATCTTTCCGTTTGTCATGTCACATATTTTCCAGTAGTCATCCGTTTATTTTTCTCTTTCATTAAACAAAATGATAAGCCATCTTTTATAATATGATTTGTATGTATTTAAAGTACAGTAAAACGGGTCCTTCTTTGTTATTTATACATTTATCAGATATCGAATGTTCATGCCGGTCTAAAACTGAACGTTTTGAAAGATTAAAGCGGCACGCCGACGAAACTCAGTGGCGCCGGTGATACGTGAACTAGGGTCCTTCGGATATTAAACGCACCGTACCATCCACTGGGTCACGCTAGTCCCTCTAGCAGATACTATACAATACATTACTGTATTCGGCCCATAGCTAAGGGTTGATAGCAGTAGCTTACTATAGTACTTGCAGCATACATCTACAGTGGAGTGCGTGGTCCAATGTTAGAACGCCGAACTCCAGATCGAGAGGTCGTGGGTTCGATCCTCGCCACGGCCACGTTATTTATCTTTGAGCAAGATAATTAATCCACATTGCTTAATACTGGATCTACCCAGGAAACCATCAAGAGTGATTAATCTAAGTTGGAAGAACTTGTTTCGCAATAGATGTAAAATAAATATGTTTAAACTTAAACTTAAACATATAGTGTCATTCTCACTACCTTATTCACATTGGCGTAGCTCTACGTAGGCACTGTAAGCCCGGGGCTACGCTAGGGTATTTTCCGATACATTTGTTTTCTTATATTTACCTGTCTATAAATCTGAAATATACGTCAGAACGCACCTTATATGCATTCTAACATGCAAACATCCAGATATGGTGGTGTGTGGAGAGAGGGCATACGGACCCTGCTAGGACAGGTTAAACATTGGGCATATGCTGTCAACTGGTCCTAGCTACGCCCCTGTTTCATACTGCGGTAAATGATATGATTTACATATTCTCAGTCGAAGTGAGATAAACATATATATATACATAGGCAAACACTGTTTACAACATGCATAATGGGCAATATAAATACGCAAGGGATTTAGTTATATACTTCTGTATTTATTTAAAGAAAAGTAAGTATTTTTTGCTCCATATAATGTTCATGCCTGGTGGGTATGATACAATAGTTCAAAGCGGACGTGTATTGACCAAGTTACCCTCAGAGGACGAATATTTTGTACATAAATATGTTTAATAGAGCTTTGATCAGCCTGATATGTGCCAAAGTGTTCAAATAAAAATGTGACGGCACACTTATTGTAACAATTCCAATTTAAGAAAAGGGGTCCATGACCTTAATGGAAAACAGAAATATCTTTAAAACAAAAGATAGCAGGCGTGTTTGGGGAAGCACAATGTATAAGCGATTGATGGTCATGAAGTGAACTAATTTTAATTGCGAAATGTAAGGTAAAGAGTACAGCAATACGAGAGGTGTTAATCTTATAACGTAACACTTTTGTTTAAGATGTTATTTTTCAGCGGAAATGGTTATCATAAAACATGCGTGATTTAATGTTGTGAAACTGTTATTTAGAACATATGCATTTAAAAATAATCTACAAGTTCACGCGGTTCGCTTTAAATTACATCTTGAATTATGTACCCACAAGTTTCCAATTTTAAACCTATATGTTTCTATTGCCGTAGAGTTTTACCTTAAATCAAATAATCTCAATAAATGCATATCGTAATTGTTTAAAACTGTGTTTGAAATTTAAATATGATCGTATGTTTTATTTTAAGTCAAAAATATAAATGTTGAATGTGTTATGAAGAACATAACACATTCTAGGTGAATTACAGCATTGAAAGTATAAGCTAGATTGGTCTGTTTGCTACACAAACATATAGTAAATAACTTATCAACGAAATATCCTCCATGTTTTCATTAACCCGCCCTTAAAAACAGGTAATAAGAAATAAGAAATAAGTAATAGGAAATGAGTAATAACTAATAAGTCCCTTCAGGGCTTCCGTAGTATTCCGATAAAAGTTGACACGGCAGTGGCAATGTGGGGAATTTGAACAAAACAAGTTAGTGCCTGCCATTACGGAAGGTCATTGTTAAACTATTCAAAGGGCCCAAGAGGCCCACGAGGGCCTGAATCGATCTACTTGCAAAGTGTACTCTGTTAGATGAATATCAAAGCTCTAACCTTGTGGTTTCAAAAAAAGAAGACTTTTAAATATATATCCTAATATTTCTATGTAAAACGTTTGACCCCCGGTGAGGGGCTTATTCTTACCCCAGGGTCACCATTTGTACAACTTTGTAAAGGACCACTGTATAATACTACATGCAAAATATCAAAGCTGTAGACCTAGTGGTTTCAGAGAAGAATATTTTGGTCACTATTTGTACAATCTTGGTAGAGAACTACTTGACGATGATATATACATAATATCTTAGCTCTAGCCCTTGTGGTTTTGGAGAAGAAAATGTTTAAAGCTTTTTTTTTAAATGTATTTTTAGCTCTTGCGGCCATGTTATGCAGTGGAGCGGAACCATTTGTATAAACTTGAGAGAGGTCATTGCCAGGATGCTTCTGGCCAAGTTTGGCTGAAATCCATTGAGCGGTTCATGAGAAGTCGTTTGAAGAAAATGTTATCACCGGACAGGCAGACGGACGGACGAAACACCATGACATAAGCTCGACTAACCATTCGGGCCAGTAGAGCTAAAATTCATCCGACCGGAATGCGCAACTATCCTTCATACTGATGTTTTCTGTCAAGTTTTATGAAAATCCGACATTGGGTTTTAGAGATGAATTGCAGGCAAACCTTATGTGAACAGACTGACCGACGGACAGACAAGACGAACGGCAAAGGCATAAACAATATGTGTCCTATGTGCGGATATAATGACCAATCAATATTCTTCTAGCAGAACCATTCGTCGAGAGGAAGTTGTCCTAGCCCGGTGCAGGATAGGGCATACACGTTATACTCATTCATATTTATTACAAGGTGAGCAATTACCAGAATGTATACCCTGTTTTGCACCGTTAATTACGAACACATCTTGTTGGAATGTGTAGACTTTGATGGTACTACAATGTTAATACTATGACCGAGTTATTTGATACTATAGATTTTAGTATTGTTTTAGATTTCCTGAAGGAAGTCAGACTAATATAAATCATTATAATATGTTCTTGTATATAATTGTATATATTTATTTCTTTATATACCGTTTTCGGGCATTTGTTGATCTACATATATAGTTTATATTACCATATCATTCCTTATTTGAAAATAGTTTTATCTTTATATATTTACATTATTTTTTAATTAATCCTTCATTTCTTCATCTTTCGTCAGTTTTTGCGCACATGACCTATTTATGTGTCGACGTGCCGTAAAACACTATTCATTCATTCATTCAATATAAGAAAGTAATGACACTTTATGTCTTGAAATAGGGATCGAATAAATAACAAAAACGTATCACTATTATATTTCTTTTAATCAACGATACCTAAAAATCTTGAACATCTTTTTACCGATATAATGGAAGACAGAAGAATACATGAAGGTTTTTATGGTGCTATTGTATACTCAGCAAAATAAGTTAACCACCATCCCTTCTTTTTCAGCAAAATAATTTACAAAATCGTGATTTTCGTAATTTTGAGATCAGTTTGCACTAAAAAAATGCAGATTTAAAATTAGTAACAACCGCTAGTTTTGACCCAAAAATGACATATTCACATAGCCTATAAAGTCTAAATAATGCAGCATTTACATATTTAAAACATACATCAATATTACAAAACACACATTTCGACACCTATCTCATCATTTGCCTTAAATTAGATGGGCAAACAATTTGGGATTTAATAACACGACGAGTGATTCTTTACTGTAACAAGACAGAAACACCCACCATTGCTAGTCTAAAAAGTTGACAATCACTCAATCCGTCATTTGATTGTTCAAGGCTTCTTGGCTGAAAATCACATCCGGGCACCTTGAAAAATCACGTGACTAGGAAATCACGGCGATATGTATTTTTTAATAGGGTTTCATGACCAGATACCATGTAAAATTAACGCACTTTGCAAGAAAACAGAATAATTTATTTGCATTTCAGCATTTCTATTCCTTTCTTCATCTTTTCCGGTCACGACTGAAGTACAGCGTTTATTCATACCATTATTCAACAACTACACTCTATAAACAAATCTACCAGTTTCCTTTGGCCTTGTCAGACAATTTTAGCCAATCAGCATTCTGTTTAATAAACACTGTAGGCTTTCATAATATTTGTATCGCTTTCAACTCGAGTTTTGATAGGCTTACACAGACACACCTCCTGCGAGGCCAAAAAACAGCTGAAACGGCTGGCGCCGAAAAACTGTTACACTGCGCCATTTGGATTGCATCTGTGTTCACATCGCAAGGCCCACAAGATAATCTGCGTCTGCCATCTTATCAATAATGGCACAATAAAACAGGACCGAGTGTGTTGGCATATGTTCAAAGGAAAAGGTCTCGCACGGGACTGGGACTTGGCTGGATATATGTTTACGTTTGCCAGACCTTTTCATGAAAACGTCATTATTTTAAGGTAAAGATATGCCGATAGGTACCGTGCCACCATTGACGTCCAGTATTTTATCAGATCGGCTCCTTTCCTTTCAACACATTTAAAAAAAATGGACAAATACAAAATACTTAAAGTACGCTTTACAGGATGACAGTCGCGAACAGTATCTCGACTTCAGATCTGTTATTATATCTACAGGATTTACTCAACGTTGAACATATGAATTAATATACCTTTTGTTTTGTGTATTAAACGTTATTGTTTTACATAGAAATTCAAATGCAGAAACAATAACGTTGAACTGATTTTCGAAAAAAAAAATCGTCTCTTTCTAAATCAATAACCACATCTGAACGCCAAAATTGAAAAAAAACACGTGTTAATAATTGGTAATAATATGTGTAACAAATCAACGAACGACGAATAGCTATTTGTTAACGTTTTATCTAGATAAATATCCACTATCTAGATAAATTATCTATGTTTTTCTAAATTATCTAGATAAATTCAATTATCTAGATAAATAAAACTATGACTATCTAGATTTAATAATCGTGATAATGCCCACTCCTGCCATGAGATACATATTGCATATACTGCACACTTAATTCCATATATATTCCAAGGAAATCCCAAGATGTTTTGTAAAAAAAAAAGTGCAGTTAGTTAGAGAAAGGACACAACTGTGATGTTGTAGACGTTTTAATCACAGTACACGTGGTAACAAGAAATTCATAAATGCTGAAGTTCCTCTTTGAAAAATTGAGCCAGTTCAGTACTGTATTTAATATTAAGTGATTGCAACATTTAAAGCCTAAGTTTGCTCACCTGCTTGAGCCAAATGCGCAATCTGACGATAATGAAACTTTAAAGGGGTAACCATTGGTGTGTTCAGTGCTGTTTAAACCTTCTTTCTAAAAGGACAGGCCTAATGTCGCCCTGTACCATTCGATTAGCAGTAGCATATTAAACATACAATATATAGCGGAAATACGCACCCTGCGTTTCTTTTTCCTTTCCGTATACATGATTATTATGTATCCATAATGCAAATACTCCCAAAGAATACTCAAAACTATTCGTATAGTGATATATATAGCTTTTCATCACTCACCAGTATACATATAGATTCATAATTTTACCTAATACTATACATTACAAATTGGTTACAGTTTTGAGCACGATGTGTCCCGAATTCGTTTCAGTCGACGACCCCTTAACATTATAAGCACATTTAAACCGAATTAGGCACACATACAATTTGTCCTTAATTCGACCTGGCTCAAATACGGTTCCACAGTGCTCTTTGCCTTGTCAATATTCTTACACCACGTTCATCACTTATGGACGTAAACTGGACGGTCCCTCGAGTACTGGAGTAAGTCTGGGGCACGGTTGGATTCCTATGTATAATTCTTACACCACGTTCATCACTTATGGATGTAAACTGGACGGTCACTCGAGTATTGGAGTAAGTCTGGGGCACGGTTTCGGATTCCTATGTATAATTCTCCTACGACAATGTTAAACAATACATGCTTTTGATTTAGACGGGGTCGTAACCAGTATTATCTCCTGTATAGTTTCAAAAGAAAATGGGATCAGAAAGTTGTTTTAAATATACGTTAGGATCACCCCTGTACCTATCAAAATGGCGGAACCTTGGACTCGTGGTAGCGTGCTTGCCTCGGAACCAGAAACTCGGGGGTTCGAATCCTCGCCGAGGAAAATTGTGCTTTTGATCTTGACATATACTATACTCAGCAAAAATAGAAACGTCCCTCTTTTATAACTGATGTAGCTCTGCCTGTAGATGAAAATAGTGGGGTTTACTCGGACTTTATCCTCAGTCGCTATATGAAAAATCAAACTATTGGAGTATACTTTCAATTAAATCTATCCGTATTGGTGTTTTAAAATCAGACAGCATCAAAAGAAGATACATAGATGTACACAAACAATAAAGCTTGTAATATAATTATCACTAAAAAATAGTTGTATAAAGGGCTCAAGTTAGTTGCGCATCAACGATAAACTCCGAGTTTACCCCCTACAAGAATGTGGAGGTGTTTTATTTTATTGTTTTGATGATGTCATGTGAAAGTTATGAATATTGTATATAAATATTAGGAATTTTGTTGTGTAGGGCTTTATAAATAGTTAGTTGTTTCTTAACTACGTTTGACTCACCACTCAATACTTTCTCTTTACAAATCATGCGATAACATGTGTCAATCACTAACATACACGTGCATAAAGAACAGGCAATCTTCGCTTATGTAATGATAACATGTGGTATGAGTTTGTTAAGTATTTCTCTTATACATTGTATACCATTGAATATAAAGTTGTGTTTTGCTATCGGTCTGTTAGAGGTTGATTATTACAAAGGAAATTTGCTCAAGGTCTGTTTCCATTGGTCATTTATTTGCTTTTGTTTTGTAAACTTTTACAATTTAAGACGAATGTGTGTGAGTGCCTGGTTAACAAGTCGATGCTAATGATAGATTGTAGCATATCAAATATTCATGTATACGAATTATAGAAAGACGCGACTTTTTATAGTGTTACTTTTCAAGGCGATAGTAGCAGTTGAAATTGTTGTTATCTCCAATTACCGCAGCGGTAGCTTATTGGTAGGGCGTCCACCTCATATGCGAGAGGTCGTGGGTTCGATCCCCGGGTGGTCACACTAAAGAGTTAATAGAACTGGTGCTAGCCATCGCATTGCTTGACGTTCCCCATATAACGGGAAATGCTATCACTGGTCTAATACTCCTTAGAATTACTCACACATGGTCGTCCCGGTGTCAGTATACCGCGACTGTGTGGGGTATCATGTCAGGTGTGTGATATTCCAGTATTCCAGTGTGGTAGCTCTATAAACAAGAGCTGTCGGAGAACAGCGCAGCTCGACTATTCGATTTTTCAGAGAATAATAAATTATATAGCTAGAATATACCATCAGAAAACAAGGCTAAAACAATATATATGCAACATATATGTGTAAAAAGCTATGTGTAAGAACTGACTAAAACAACACAGAAATATGTAAACAAATAAATATACAAAAAAATCGGGTTTCGAGTGGGTGGGGGGGGTGCGGGGGGTGCGGGGGGGCGGGGGGAGGGCGGGGGGTGGTGAGGGGGCAACATATATGTGTAAAAAGTTATGTGTAAGAAATGACTAAAACAACACAGAAAATGCCAAAAAATATTCCAGTTTCGAGTGTGGGGGGGTGGGTGGGTTGATGGGGTGGACAACATAGCTATGTGTTAGAATTTGCAACATAGAAATATGTAAAAAAAAAAAAGAGTTTCGAGTTGGGGGTGGGGGGGGGGGGTGGGGGGGGGGGGGAGAGGCAGGGGGGGGGGGGGGGGGCCACATATATGCGTAAGAAGCTATGTGTAAGAATTGACCAAAACAACACAGAAATATGTAAAAACAATAAAATTTAAATAAAAATATTCCAGTTTCGAGTGTGTTGGGGGGAGAGAGGCGGGGGTTTGGGGGGGAACAATATGTGTAAGAAGCTATGTAAGAATTGTCAAAAGCAACACAGAAATATGTAAACAAAAACATGATTCGAGAGGGGTAGGGTGGTGGGGAGAGGCCGGTGGGGGGTGGGGGGGGTGGGGGGGTGGGGGTGGGGAGAGGGCAACATATATATGTAAGAAGCTATGTGTAAGAATTGACTAAAACAACACAGAAATGTGTAAAAAAAAAATAGTTTCAAGAGTGGGGGTGGGGGGGTTGAGATGCGGGGTGGGGGAGGGGGTAACATATGTATGTAAGAATTGACTAAAACAACACAGAAATATGTAAAAAAAAAATCGAGTGGGGAGGGGTGAGGGGCGGGTGGAGATGCAGGAGGTGGGGTGGGGTGCAACATATATGTGTAAGAAGCTATGTGTAAGAATCGACCAAAACAACACAGAAATATGTAAAAAAATAAAATTTTAATAAAAATATTCCAGTTTCGAGTGTGTGTGGGGTGAGGGAGAGAGGCGGGGTTGGGGTGGGGGGGGGGGGGGGTGGGCAACAATATGTGTAAGAAGCTATGTAAAAATTGGCAAAAGCAACACAGAAATGTGTAAAAAAAAAATCGAGTGTGTGTGGGGGTTGGGGGGATGAGTGGGGGGAAAGGTGTGTGTGGGGAGGGGACAACATATATGTGTAAGAAACTATGTGTAAGAATTGACTAAAACAACACAGAAATATGTAAAAAAAAATAGTTTCAAGTGTGTGGGTTGGGGGGGGGGGGTGAGTGGAGGGGAATGGTGTGTGGGGGGAGGGGGCAACATATATGTGTAAGAAGCTATGTATAAGAAAGAATTGACGAAAACAACACAGAAATATGTAAAAAAAAAAAAAAGGTTTCCAGTGTATGGGGGGGGGGGGGGGGGTGTTGAGATGCGGGGGTGGGGTTGGGTGGGGAGAGGGCAACATATATGTGTAAAAATGACTAAAACAACACAGAAATATGTAAAAAAAAAATAAAAAAAATGTAAAGGGGTGGGGAGGGGGTGGAGGGAGTGGGTGCGTGGGCTGAGGAGGGGGCCCATGCCACAATATGGGTGAAGTATGAATAAGATGCATAATGCTTTAAGAAATCCCAAACCAAAATTATAGATATATACATGCTTACATGCAAATCTAGATCTGCCTTTATTGCACATTTTATGGGCCATCACAATTTGGGTTCCATGGGAGCCCAGAATTTGCAGAAGACAAAATTACTCACCCATCCCTTTACAACATACTATAAGGAAACCAACTTCCCAAATTTAGTTCAGCTAGGACTAGAAATGTAAGAGATCTGTAAACACAGCTTACACGCAAACTTTGATGTGAAACAGACACATTTTATGGGTTCCATGGGAGCCCATGGGAGCCCATGGGTTACAAGAACCAAAATTGATTATGCAGCCCTTAAGATAATGCTATAAGGAAGCCCGAATTTGGTTGTGCTAGGATAAGAAATGTAAGATATATAGACTTTTAAACACAGCTTACACGCAAACCTTGATGTGGGACGCCGACGCCGGGGGTGATTACATAAGCTCTCTTATTCTTCGAATAGTCGAGCTAAAAACGATTGAATGAATACTATGGCAAGCCAAATTAGATTAAGTTGATGGCGCGCCATATCCCCGCACTTTTAATTAGTGGCACGCATTCACACAGTTTAAAGAGTATGTATTCCAAATAGGAAAGAAGACAAACTTAGACTAAGTTCTATATTTTGACCCCTCCCCACCATACAAGTTGACCCGTTTTTTGGGTCAGTGATTCCTGTTGTAATGGCATTTGAACTGATATGCAACATTACCCTATTTAGAAAAAAAACACATTCCAGTCACCAAGGCAAGACCAGATAGCCCACGCAAACAACCTGTTGAATAATTCAGGGGCGTACCTGGGCATACGCACTGACGCACGTGCGTACAGGCTATTAAAGAAGCAAACGAATAAAAAAGTCTAAAAATGCGAAAAATGAAATAAAAACTGAAGGTATAGAGGGGTTAGGCACATTTGTGAATCCAAAACTCGATGGTGCGTATACAAAAATTAGCCCCAGGAACGCCCCTGAATATATATTGACCCTTGAGGCAATGCTAATACACAATTTCACACTCTTACAGTTCAGCATGTATGCGGTATTTTCTAGACGAAAACTATTGTGTATATAGTATATTAGTCTAATTAAAGCAGGGTCCCAATGATCATGCCATACTGACGTCATTTCGATACTAGTATCGATCGAGGGCGAGAATGATGATCATGCTTATTAATAAATGCAGACAATTCTCAAGTTTTTGCGTCTGTGTGATCAAGATCGATTCAGGATGTTTCGCACCAAACCATTTCGACACCTAGACGAATCAGTACCTAGACGTTTCGGCATCTTTCTAAGGTGAAAGATATCATTTCGGCATCTATTTTATTTTTTACCCTAGACGTTTCGGCACCCATTTATATTTGAGTATTATAATGAAGTAAAGAAGTAAAGAAATTAAATATTTTCTATAAGATCACTTGTTATTCATTTAAAATGCAAAGTTGATTGCGTGAACGGCAACTCCGAAGCGGTTTTGAGCCTGAATACAACTAATACATAAACATAAATAGGGCCCATATGATAATCACTTGTAAAATTTAAGTAAATATGACTTGCATATTATATTGTAGCATGGTCACTAAAATTCCCTTTGTCATAGCTCAGGTGTAAATCGTTTAATTGAAAATACTTGAATATGTTCCCTTTAACATGTATAATAATGTATACCTTAGCTCAAATAAAAACTTATCTCTATTCATACAGTATCGTTTAATTCTTCACTTAACCTACCTGTCATCTCCATATCGACGACTACAGGTATGTGACTTGAACAAAGCCTCCACAAACTAACCCATTATTAAAAATCGTCTACATATAACACACGCGTTATACTTTTCTTGTTTGTAAAACCACGCAAATAATCATATGATACAGACTAAGTTCTACATTTTAACCCCTCTCCATCACTCAAGATAACCCTCTGTGCACTCCTTCTGGCATTCAGTTTGATATGTAACATGACTCTATTTGGAAAAAACAACAATATTTTGACCCCCTACTCCACCAAGTCCAGCCCACAGGGTGTCCACGTAAAATCCCATAGTATATGTAATGTTAATACACACACAAGTTCACACTCCTACAGTTAAGTATGTAGGAGTCATTATACTATTTATGTAAAATATCTCCCGCCCCATAGCCTCGCCCCAGGGGCGGTACGAACATTGTATATCCTTTGCACATTTACACATATATTCCAATCATATACCAACGTTTTAAGTCCATACCTCTAATGGTGTATAAGGAGATCCCGTCGGTTACGCATTTGACGCACGGACGCACGAAATCACGGACGGACGGACAGGCGCACGCACGGACGAGATAACATCCGACATTTATTAAAAAAAAGTGTTCGTTAGATTTCTGTCACCTTAGAAAGATTATTGATTTAAAAAGATATCTCTCCCTAGCATAAAAAGATATCTGTAAT